>JAANSN010002252.1:0-25436 GCA_036850665.1 Dicranocentrus wangi | reverse complement strand
ATGCGCCTCACGAATGACTAGAAATTACACAGATCACAGAGAGACACAGCGCTGAAATTAGCACAACTTTATTGTGGTCGTTTTCAGGTTTTCCAATCTATCACAAAGTTTCATTATGATTTTTATGGCAACTTTCCATGTAGTATTATTTTCAGCAAGTTAGAGTTAATTAGTAGAATATATCATAATCTGTTGATAGATCACGTTAGTTTAAAAGTTTCGGGATGTGTGGCGTGAAACTGACTTGGTTGGTTGGAGTGAAACTTCCAGTCATCTAAAGTTATTACAGAATTCGTCAATTTAGTTGATTAAAATATTAATATTAGCTCACAACGGTATATAATTGATCAGATGAAATTATTGCAGTTTTCAGAAACTCAAAGGAGTTCGGTGTAGTGTAGATGTAGATTTGTCAGTGTACAAGTTGTATCTAGAAATTTTGTGATTTGCATTTTGTTGAGTACATACGCATGCAAAGGCCATGAATATACTTATATTTCAAATTTTGTACAATCCTAAGACAATTCTTGTATATAAACGTTTTACAAGCGCCTTTGGTCAATTAAAGTATAGTTGTTACTGTTGTTAGTGTCAAAGAACACCAAAAGTTAACACTGGTGTGGGTGACGGTGACAGACGTTAAAAGTTTGCTTGATTAAAATCATCATATCTCGCTTACAACAAAATCTATATCATATTAAAACAGCTGCAGTAATACATACTAAAAATAAAGTTGTAGGATTCTATAAGAATGACAAACTCATTATTACGGTGACTTAAAATTAGATTCATCCAAGTGATGCGATAAAACGATACGTACAATTTACAACAATTAGATAACACGGAAAATTGGCGACGGCGTTTTAACAAAAATTAGCGGACATTAGTCTAGATTGACAAGAATACTACAAATCGCAAATACTATTATTATTACTCAAATGTGATACTGACAAATTGATCAATTCTGATAACCATCATTAAATGCAGAACGCTTCATTCTCTTGCTGGTGGTGAATGTGGTGATATACATAATAAGAATATATATACAATTACTCAATTACAATTATAAAACTTCAAACGTTACGATGAATCTTAGTCTAATTGTATATGTTTACGACTGTATTACTGTATATCTAAATCAAGCTTTGCCAAAATGTCTGCGTAATAATAGCAGACCAACTGACTTAAAACGAACGGGCAACGCATCTAACGGAAAACTTCGGACTACTTTTCCATATTCAGTGATCGCATCAATTACGACTGTATTACTGTATATCTCAATCAAGCTTTGCCAAAATGTCTGCGTAATAATAGCAGACCAACTGACTTAAAACGAACGGGCAACGCATCTAACGGAAAACTTCGGACTACTTTTCCATATTCAGTGATTGCATCAATGAAACTACAATCAATCTAAACTACTGCTTCACATATTAAAGAAACTTAAGTATTTGAAATAGGTACCTAGTTTAAGAGGAATACAAATCGCATCGCATAAACCATAATGGAGAACGTTTTTGTATAAAATACATACCTACTTAATTCATGCACAGATTGATTACATATTAAAGAAACTTATTTGAAATAGGTAGCTAGTTTAAGAGGAATACAAATCGCATCGCATAAACCATAATGGAGAACGTTTTTGTATAAAATACATACCTACTTAATTCATGCACAGATTGATTCTCTTGCGTGCATATATTCTATCTTAACATATTTTTATTCGATTTCTACAACGACTTCAAACAAATTCCGTTAGACGTGAAACCACGTGGACTTACTTAAGATGAGTTAGCTCTGCAATTTAATGTAGTCATTTCGTTGGGTCGTAACCTTAAAAGGTATTATTGTGGTGCATTGTGGTGGTCAAATTGGATTAAATTCTAATAGTTTATATTTATCTACTTGCAAATGCACAAATATAATATACATCGTATATAGTATTCAAGTCCGCTTCATATCATAAAATACGTGCTTTTACAAATGGAGCTAATTTTTACGTTTTCAATCACCATTTATTGTCCGTAGTTTCAGTACTACTGTAACGTTTAGATGGCGAGTTACTAGTTAGTTCACTACGTTCATTTACGCCGGGCGATGGAGGGGGTCCTAAAACAATTGGTGCTGCTGAAGCAGGTGGTGGACCTAATGCTATAGGTGTAGTGTTTGCGTTACCATTTGGCGATTCAGCTTTCTTCGGTGATCCGTTTGCGGAAGGCTGTACTGTGATAGGATTGTCGCTCGTCGCACCTCCCTTATTTGCTTGGTCTGCTTCCTCCTCGGCAGCTAAATCTTCTGCGTTTGGGATCTGTAGTATTTAAAAAATGTGAATTGATTGTTTCGTGCGCCAGGAAGTCTTGATGGCTTCATCTTAAAGTATAAATCTTTAAATCTTTCTTAAAGTACTTACATCTTCCTCCTCAATTTTCGGGGCGCACTTCCCACAACAACAATTACAACAACATAGACAACAACAGCAGCAACAGCATCCAGTAACGATGCAGCAAATTCCAAATATTGCTTTGCACCACCAAGATGAAAATATAAAATAATATTTGACATTTTCTTCACCAAAGTTCTCGGCTATATGAAGACCTAACGATCCATGTTTGTCGTAAATCTCTTTCTTCGTTGGGTCTGACAAGATTTTGTGAGCTTTGTTTATTTCCTTAAACTGCCAAATGAAAACAATTCCAAATTCTGTATTTTTCAAATCCTCCACTAATAGATATACATATGTGACAAAATTTCATTGTATTGTAAGTTTGGTTACTTACCTTATCAGCAGCCGTATCGTCACCTGGATTTTTATCAGGATGAAATCTTAGGGCTAATCTTCTGTACGCTCTTTTTATGTCATCGGGAGTTGCTCCCTTTTCTAATTCTAGTATTTGGTACAGACCAGAGCCGGCATCGCTACACAGTTCATCAAAATGTAATGTTAAACAAACTAGGTTCTCAAATATTAACCTGAAAAGTTACTAATTAATTACGGAAACAAGTCCCCACAATGCTAATTTTCATAGTATAGGGGGATTACAGCAAAAGACCACAATACTTACGAAAATCGGCGATTTGCAAATCCTCCTTCCATCTTGTTTGGTTGTGAACGTCCTCAAATTAAAATTATAGCAAAATCACAGACAACACAAAAGTCCACGTCCAGATATCTTCCACACCAAACAAGTATCTTTTTGTGATTAGGTAAGTAGGTATCTGACCCGCTCTTCTCTATCCAACCTGTATAAAACATTTCCATACAAAATTGTAGTAAATCGGCCAGGTATGCATGCACTGACTATGAGATAAAGCCTCCAATAATTGATAACATATTTTATGGCATTATGAATGGGATTGAATGATACAAAACAATTCCTTTATCCTACCTATCCCACTATTTCATTCGACACAAAACACGCATATGTGTAATTAGGATTCAGATTTTGCGTATGAATAAAATAAAATAAAATATGATACATGTGATATGATGGCATTTTATTTTATGTAAAAGTATAGAGGTAACTGTAGATTCAAGAAGATTCATATTGGTGTGGTATTTAAATAAAACCCATGCATTCCTATAATATCTAATTGTACAAGATTTTCCAATCTTATATTTATAAGTAAATTGGGAGGATGAATGAAAGTTAAAAGAAGAGAATTTCGGTGATGTACAACGAAAGGCCAATGCCAATCCCAATTAATCTTGTCATCCGATTTCACTTCAATGATGTTTTATGGTTTTATTACACAGTACTCAGTAGTGGTAATGGTTATGGTGATCAGTGATCATACTGATCATTCAGTAGTTGGTAGTGATGTGATATCATATCATATATCTGTCATATAAAAGTAAAGCAGTCGTATTGAAACCTGGATAGTTGGAGTGGGACCAGTGAACAGCAGTGTTGTCGTTATCCATTGCTATTATTCACTGATTGTGAGTATATGGATGGTGGGGGACGTAGGTAGGCAAGGGACAATAGTGCGAGCGATACCCTATTATTGATTATATAGTAGGTACTTTTACTCCTGTGCATTTGATACCAAAAAAGTTTATTCCATAAACCAAGATCTCCACTCCACTACATATTGTGTTCTATTATTCCACCCAACAAGGTGTATTGAGATAAGATCTCAGCTACCGCCTTTCCTTCCATCATTGTTTTGAAATTATGAATACCTATTGATTGTCAATTTTGATGTCTATCTCGTACATAAAACCCAAGAAAGATGAGCCTCCCCTCCTGTATGCCTGTATGGCTTGACACTAGAGAAATCTCATATATTTCCATATATTTCTGCATTTAAACCTAATAAGCACATGCACGTCAAAAAGCCACCAAACCCAGTCGAACTATTAACCCGGCAATCGTCCAACTTCATTTCATTGTCCTCGTATTTTGAAACGCTAAACCCTAATTACACGACATGATACGATGATAATATCAAATATCCCGTCCCATAGTCCCATCTCACTAGTATTTACAAATTACAATGTGCATTACATTTTGGCCTACTTACAGTTTTACCTGGTTTTGGTTTACATACATATTTCGAATCCGAATCTCATTCATTCATGATATGATACCACTGCACTATCAACTATACCACAACACCGGGCGGCCACTTATCATTTGCAAAGTGCCAAGCCACATGCCATGATGCCACTAATCATAATCACGACGACGACGACACGATACGCATTATATCAACGTTGTAGCATTAGCCTTTCAACTGTCACTCACCGTTTTTGCAGTCATTTCTTTGCTCACTGGTAACGATTTTTATTAAAACTGGATCCCTCTCAAAAGAAACTCCTCAGCTCCTGGCAAAAGGTAAGGTTTGAAGGTGGCAAATCCTGTCAGCTGTTCGATGATGGAACAATGGGATAGCGAGTAAGAAATTGTTACATTGATGGCAATTACCAGGTTTTGCGTTTTCCCAACTTTATCCCAGTAGCTTTATAATCTTGAGACAATTAATCAACTCCACGAACACACCTTTCCTAAACTGATTTGACTTACTTGGACTAGATTTATGGAATACTTGAACATAATCAATCGTTCAGAGTCGAGTGCGACAGTTTCAAGATTAACATTAGTTAGATTTTCTTCACTTCCTCCTCTGTCCGATAGAGCGAAAGCTCAACGTTAACCCCCACTTTTTTGTAATAAACTTATGTATCTCACTTTAAAAATGTGTCATTCCTCCACATCCTCTTGCGGGTGTTTATGTATTTTGATTTTATTATAGTAATATTTAAGGAAAAATGTTTAAGGCTGCTCTATTGTCTTGTGACCATCCCATTAATTTTTTTTATTTCTTGATTGACTAAAGGGTGTTGATACAAACAAGCGACGATGATGAAGAATTATGCGGAAATTAATTCTCCAGTCAGTTCTTATTATAATCCAATCGTCGTGTGAACTATCGGATGTGATACTATACTATTTATTAGCATTGAGTTTCATTAAAAATGAAAATTGTCAACTACAAAAATACTACTTTTTTGTGTATATGTACGAATCATAAAAGTATATCACATCACATCAAATCACCATTATTAATCACATCTCACTTTTCGTTGTATTCGTTGATCACCCTGCTGCTTCTCATCAACTTCGAATTTCCCTTTCTTCCCTTGCTGTGCTGCTGTGTGCCTTCTTGTTCTTATCCGTCCGTATATATAAGTAATGTAATGTACTAATGTATAGAGAGCATGAGCATTTTACTAAATTGTATCAACATCAACTTTAACCAAAAAATTACATGTAACAGTGTAACCCTTTTATATCCTTATCCTTATCCTTTTACACAATTCGATCGAGTTCACAGCACATTCACATATCGTCGCACACTCACACACACACTCAAACACTCACCACAAATGCTCACAAAAAGTTAGTCAGCTTAAGCAAGCTTCGCGGGCTTATGCATCCATCAGGAAAGGGTAAAGGCAGGTGATAGCTTCTCACAAGGAAAACACAATATATTTTGCGTATATGCAGTATTGGGTTTGGTTATTTTGTGGTCTTAAAATGCTTTTTTATTGAATACGACGATACGAAGAGGCGATGCGATGGTAGTGTATCATTTCATTCATCATTCTTCAATCATGAATCATCATCGTCACATTGCATCGTCACCAACATCAACATCACATGCCTCCCACTCCTAATCCTACTGCTACTCAACAAAAATGATAATGGGACTTTCCTTGTATACCAGAACCAGATATGAATTATTCAGTTCAGATCAGGCAGATCAGAGTATCAGAGACATCCCCGACATGGTACGTTTTTGGATTGGAATTGGAGCTGCATTTAATGAGATGCTTGAATGATGCTAGTATTTCCAACCCAAACGAAAGTTTTTAATGCGCGTCTTGATAATCATTTTTCTTCACAGAGTTCTCCATCCAGGTAATGTTAGTGATGTACAACTTGGTTCATTATTTTAATGCGTGTCAGTGACATGATAATTTGACAAAGGATCCCTACGTACAAGTACTAGACTGGGACACCATCAAGCAATACTGACAATGAGTAGAACGCGTTAGCTGGAAATCATAATATGATTATTGTGAAATCAACCTTTTATGCATGTACGCACATGTATGATCTCTGCAAATCATGATTTTGAAATACATACTACAAGCAGGCAATGAGAGAAGCCTAATTTGTAAATATCTATTTTAAAGATAGCTATAACCGAAATGTTTCCCATTCTCCATTCAATTGACGTTGGTAGTATTAATATTTTTGAGAGGTTGCGGTTTGATCGCACACAGGCACATACGTGTGTAATGTAATTAATGGCGCATTCAAAGAAACATAAAACACATATATGATTCCAAAAGAGGGGAAGATTTGTCGAATTAGTAACTGACGCACGTAACAAGGCTCGTAGCACATAAATCACTCTTTTAACAAGACCAACCAGCAGGAGTGTTTCAAGAGTGGTTATAATACATGTCATATTCCTCACACTTCATCTAACGTTTTTTCTCCAAATATCTACTTTTTTATTATATCTTTTCTTTAGTATACCTTGTCCCTCGGCCCTGAGTGTATACACATATATGTATACTTAAAAAGGAGAGAGGAACTAAATCTAATCCTACTGAATTAATCACACCTCTTGTTTATCACGTTTTAAAAGCCCTGTTATGCATAGTTTGTCAGTTGTGAGCATAAATCATTTCATGTTGGTTGATATAAAAAAACTTTTTGTTGGTCAAATATGAGATTTTATTTCTTCAAAGTTCATTACAGCGTCACTTCCATCGTCCAGTATTGCACCCTGTGAGTGAGGTTTTGGAGAATGCGGATATGATGGGTCTACTTCCAACGATATCAACCAATTTTTTTACAAATCCGAAGTCCGCAGTAGTCCGAGTCCACCGTTCTCCGCATCCAACGTACTATCAATATGGAATGATGCGGATGGTACTCTACGAGGAAATCCTTACACATTGGGAAATGGGAAAATCCCCTTTTTCTTTACTCAGATTGCCCCAATTGAAGACTTGAAGACGACCGAGGAGTTTATGGGCCCTGCCGGCCGATCCTTTCCATTTCTGTAATACGATTCAATGATAATACTTTAATGATGATGACATGATGACTCAAAGTACATAAAACGGGAAGATGTCTAGACCCCTTGATGCGTTATGGACTGTTTTACATTCTTGACAACAGGTCGTCAAAATATATAAGTATCGACCAACTAGTGAGTCCAGTTAAAAGCGCATGCCAAAGTGAAAAAGGGATTGGCCACTTGGTGGAAAACGAAAACTCGAAAAAATAAACACATTGACCAAGATGGCGAAATTGAACTGCAGAACAAACACCTTTTGCATATCGTCTATATATCATTTCTTTTCATGAACAACCATTTCACGATGTTAAGAGGTTTGCCACGTGAAAACTAGGACCAATAAGTTTCCACAGGGTCTTTAACGTTTAATTTCGTCAAGTTCATCAAGGGAGGTCTCTCTCTCTTGTTACATAAAACAAATAGTAATCACATTTTGGTCAGGTGAAAATAATATAATGGTGTATCGTGATTGCATAATGTATTAAATTAAAGTTTCATTTCATGCTCTATAACAATCCCATTTCCACAACTGTCCACACATTTACACAGCCATACTTGTCTTTCCTGCGGTTTGTGGGCGAAAAGATTTTTCCTTTTTGAGTATTCACTCGGGTAATTTATTTTATTGTATGTATTTGCAATGCATCTTGTAAAATCCACAGGTTGCTTGTGTTAATACTTCAACAGGATTTTCTCCTATTGGCTCTTTCACTAATACTAAACACTAAAATAATTCTAATTTATAACGGCGATTTACATATTTTCATGTTTAACGTTCAGGGCAGTGAGCTATCTTGGCGAGTTTTCGAATTTCATTAAGAGTTTCTGTGATATGCGCAACCCAACACGAGTCTGTAATGGATGAATTTTTAATGATTAAATTGTAATCCTAAAGCCTAAAAGTACAATATTTCTTTAGACTACCATGAGTAGCTTGTAGCAGTGTTTTACAATAACAAAATTGCTACATTTGATATCGGGGAAACACCTCGTAGAATTCATTTTACCCCATAAATTATAAAAGACGAACAAGTTTCCACTTCAATCTTCATTTATCACAAAATGTATTCCAAAGAAACAAGTAAATTATTCATTCACCTCATTTGAGAACGTCTTGAAGTGAATATAGCTGAAGTCAAAATGGTGTGAAGGATTTGAAGCTGTCATAATAATTGATATCATCAAATCAGGTGGTCACAAAGTTCCCTCTGCAGGTGATTAAATTTGTAATCGTTCTTCTTAACTGGTTCTTCTCACGTCAGGTTTTACCGTATCGCTTTAAAGTAGTCATGAATTTATAATGATGACGATATCAATGAATAAAACGAGAAGCAATAAAAGCAAAGCTCCGTGGTCACTGTCAAGATTTACACACATGAGTACGTGGACTCGCTCCTCAGAGAAAGAATCCAACAAGTAGTCCAAATCAACAGTGATAAAAATATACTTTCATGGGATCGCCGTGTTCCAAAAAGTCTTGAGGAACATTGACTAATTTTAAGGTCTACGTATTACAAAATTAGGAATATATTATATTACAATTTTAATGCAGAGACTTGTAAAAAACAAGAAAAGATATACATATTCAAAGAACACATTCTGCCCCTAGTGTATAGTTGAGAGGGTACCAGGAGCGAAAGCCTCATTGAATGTGATAAATAGATTTTTGGAGGTTTCCTCCACGAGGGTCTCTAATGCCCAAACTTGAGCTTGCCAGTGGGGTGTGATATCCCTTATTATTGAGGGTAATTGAATCAGGTAGAGCCGCGATGGGGGCTCAAGCTCAACCGCTCAACTATCATAATTCATGCTCTGTGTGCGATTCAAAGATTTCTCACTGCTTTCTACCATACCACACACCTGCGCCCATTTCTTTGCGTTCCAGGGAAACTTTTTGTATTTTGTAGTGATCTCGTGTAACTAATTTGAATTCATATTCATTTGGCAATGATTTCTCTTGTTTAGAATCAAAGTTAACAAAATTAGGATTAGTTTCAGTTTTAAAAAGCTCTTCCAAATCCTATAGTTTCGCAGTTCCGCCCACAATTACATTCATATTTGTCCACCTTATGAAGTATATATTAGTGTTTGCGATGAAAAACCTATGAATTATTTACAATGTAAGATACACATTACATGATAGTGATCATGGTCATGTTTTCCAAACAAAAACCCATCACTGAGCTGACGAGTTGAAATATAGCCAACGCAATTTATAACTGCGTGCCCGTAGGTGCACATATTTAAAAGACAATTATTTATTACAGTTCAGCAACTAGAATCCTTCGTCTAAGGTAAGTATTAGTTGGCGGGATACATGCAGCAGACATATCAAAATTCCAACTTCTTTACATTGTATTATGAAATATGAAACATTCCAAGGCTGTCCATATACTATGAACATCTAATACATTGTCAAATTATTTATACACCTTTAGCAGACGCGTGTATAGTCAGTAGACACCGACACGAAGGTATTTATTTGCATAAGATAGTGTACCCCACAAACTCATGCGCATATGGACAGAAGAAAATCATAATCTCAAATAAAATTCAATTTACTTTTTATGAATGTAATTATTTCCCACATCACGATCTTATACAAAAAAACTTTCCCTGTGCATTTCTTTCTTTGAGATGCAAACCTCCTTATATGTACCCAGCGATTAAGCGAATCTATATGAGTCCAATAAAATGGCTGTGAGCAACCGATCTGCCTGTTTAGAACAAGATGAAGATTAATTGAGACTTGGGAATCCTGATTGGGTGTGAAAACGTGTGGTCCACGGCTCCGCCTTGAGTAATTTTTTTGGTGAGATCTTTTTTATGATCCCTCTTTCACCTTTTTATCTTGCGTGCGTGCGTGCACTATTGATGTAAACATATACCTACGCTGCTGGCATGCATGTATTAACAGTAGTAGTACGATGGAAAGAATAGCATACTGCACACTTCCCAGAAATATCCAAGCTTACTGAACGAAATATCCGTAGGAAGTCAAACTCTAGGAGTATTCACAAACAATCACTTTTTACACATTTTCTCTACATTTTTTTAAAAGTAAAGGTAGGCATTCAAAAAGGAAATCCGAATGAGACCTGTATGTTCAACTAATCTTGCATAATTATATGAGGATACAAAGTTTACTTTTTGTATCCAGTATCCATTCATACCCCTTGTTAGCTGTCTGTGATGCTTTATTTTACTTTGTGGCGTATCATTTTTGTTATCATAACACATCCCAAGAAGGGGAAAAAGGAAGGAACGAAAAAATCAACCGAAAAATCCGTGGCGGATTTTTATATTTATATGCTGCCAGGATGATGCAGGTTGTAAGATCAAGAACTTATGACACAATATATGTAAAAAACCGTAAATGTATGAACGTACTCTATGGGTTACGTACACGGATTCGTTCATGGGAGTTATAATTCTTTACGTTTGGTTGTATCAACAATCCATATCCGATACGATGCCATGTAAAACTGCACTTGTTATATTGAGATGGTCTCTCCCTTTTTGTATATCGCCATGAATCAGATCTCCTGTTGATTTTTAACGCTTAAAGAGTTTGTCTGCACGATGATATGTGTGAGTCACTTAGTGTATTAAGGAGAAGGTTGGAAGTTGGAAGTTCAGAGATTACTCTACACATTGTCCAAATCTTCGCTTTTCGTCTTCCCCTTTATTTCTCTGCTTGAGCAACCGTGTAATTTACAATTGTCGAGGAAAGAGAAGATACAGACTCTTGTCGAGAAGTACCTACATGAAGGTATACACATCGCATATATTATGTTTATGATGAATTATAATATGGATATATGGACAGGAGTGCTTAATTTGATAAGCAATGTTGAGAGGCAATAACACACCAGATCTTCTCGTGGATTGGCATACGCACGACATAAAAATAGCAATAAGGAGATGCTAAATGATCTTTGTTAGTCAAAAACGATTATCATCTAGGAAGGCAGGAGCAGCTAGGGAAGGAAGATACAGTTTCGAGGGGCACATATAAAACATTATACTCTGGTAAAAACCAAGAGGCAGAAAAATATCTAGGATCAGAGAACCGACATCGGCCCTGCCTAATCTCAGCTTTGTTTTCTTTGCCAGTCTCTTCGTCTGCCTCTTGTTTTAAACAACTTCACGCATTACATAATAAGCTCTCAATGACCAATCTGGGATTGGACTCGGGAGGGGAAAAGAGATTTTGATCAGTGTACACAAAAGCTAAAAGGCCTGTGGACGAGCTAATGCTCTCCTAGATCCGTATTGTTTGAATGCGTTATTACCTTATTTAAACGGAGGCACTAACCAAATCAAGATTTAGAGATGAGAGGAAAGCCTTCTTGAATGGATTACATACAAATCGATTGTGGTGAGCCTTATTGTGTTAGACATGATTTGGGGCGCTACCTTTAAGAATCAATAAAGCAATGATCTGTTATCTGTTCAATCAATAAAGTAATCATAACCCTTCAAAGTGCTCACTTTGTCCCAGTCAACTCTCAAGTGGGTTGGAATAAACAAGACTAAATAAACTTACATGTGCAAATCAGGGGCATTGTGAGAATGTTCTGAAGGTTTGGAGTTTCACTGCGCTCGCGAGTGTGTAATAGTGAAAGTAAAATAGAACATTAAATTAAAACTATACAGCACCAAAAGTGAAAATTCCGCCCTAATAGGTAATTATTTCCCACATACGATATATGACTATTTCGCATAGTGAGAGTGCGTCGCAACGCAAGCTTCACCGGAGAAAGGTTTCGCTGAATGTGACTTTGTCTCATCAATCCCCGTAACCCATAACCTGTGACTCAAGCCGGTGCAGAGCTAGAGTACAGATACCTAGTCCCACAGTGCGTGAAACAGACATCGTTTGACATTTGACACTATTTTACCGTTGATCATTTTTGTTTCTCTCCGTGGGTGGTGGCATTGATATCAACATGAGCAACAATAGCGGATTTTTTCACCATTTCATCCCAAAAAACTTACCATGCATTTTCTATCCACCAGGTTGTCCGGCAATAGGTGGAAGTGATCACATTCTTAATCTTAGTGCTTCCATGAGTAAACATTGTCCAATTGACAAAAGTCCTGTGAAAGAAGAAAAATGTGAGTTGACAGAGTCTCTGGAAAAGGACGAGGAAACGAGGAAATGCATAAAAGTTAGCTCCAGTAATGAAACAGATAATTCTGCTGATGGTAAAGAAGGCAACTGTACAAAGAGCAATAAAAGGGTGGATATGAACTGTAATGACGTGACAAAAGCAAGAATTGATGAGTATGATGATAACTGCAGTAGTAACAATAGTGTGCTATCCAATGAGGATCTGTTGGAAGAAGAACAGACTGAGATTGAGGTAGACGATGACAATTGTGATGAGGGGGAAGAGAGTGGAAGTGCATTACCAACAATTCAAAACAAGGAAAAGTTTAAGCCGTTGGCTTTTGGAATTGATAGAATTTTGTCGTCTTCCGTGGACAATGGAAAAGGTACGCTATAGCTATATGCCTACGTGAATTTTTAAGAAATCCCATTCATTCATGTCATTCCAAATATTTCATAAAGGAAATCTCAATTATTTAAAAGCTAAAAATCGGTTTATGCTATGTTGATAATTTGTTCAACTAAAAGAATGCGTATACATTTACATTGTTTGCACGTATCGCTTTCAGATGAGAAGCTACTCACATCTCCATCACATTCTCCAGTGCGTTCCAATTCTCCTCCAGTAATTTCTAATTTATCACTGAAAACTGGAGATTATTCAAAAACACCTAAAGATGACAAGCATCATTCCCTCCTCTCAAAATTAAAGTTGTGCTCAAGCGACACGGCAAAGAGGTCCAACACATTACCATACTATCATCATTCATTCAGTCCCAGTCCCTATCAACACCATCATCATTCCATTCTGCAAGCGACACCTCCAACAGGATCTATTTCTTCAGGAGGCACTCACAATCATCATCATCCTCTAAACCACTGTCCCGAGTGTCTTTACCTTCGTCGGTATTGTGGAGGTAATTCAGGAGTGAGAGCCAACATACCTTCGTCGTCCTCATCAGTGAACAATGTTGCAACCAACAACATGCAATTCTCATCTTCTATGGCCACCCCTTGTGGTCCCGTGTCTTCGCCTCTCTCCGCCTCCTTTACTTGGATGGCTAATCCTTCCGTTTACGACAGCTCTGCCATTATTTCACCTGTTGCAGGTAGGATTGTCCTTAGATCTTAACTGAATTTCCTTTTACACCAGCGCGCTAATTAATCCCTTTAGTAAATCATTGGATTCTGTCATTAACCAATTAGGGAATCTGTGAATATGCCTCCTGTTAAGTGCACATTATGAGATTACAACGATACACGTAGTAATAAATTATGGCCTGCTTGTTTTGAAGATAAAAAGTGATTTATGGGAGTACTGACTATATGCACAAGCATGCATTATGGTGTTGGTCTGTTGATTTAGGTACAAAAGTACAACCTACGAAACTACAACTGACATTTGCGACAAACGGACATCACTTTACATTTTAAAATTGACTGCTGGGTGGCTTATTGGCAATGTTTACTGGGTTTCCTAGTTTGATAAGGATTTTGAGTATTGCATTACCCCAAGGCACAAGTTAGATGTTTCATTTCAGCTACACAATTTGCGATTCAGGAGATAACGATTTAGTGCTTGCAATTAGTTTTATGATAATAGTTTAAGCGCACAGTTTGAGGACCACCGACGTTGAGGCGAGTTCTCAGAAAGTGGAGAAATTTGAGACAAACATGTATGCCTAGTTATCCACGTTTTCTGTCTATGATGACAATAATTATTGTTTTGAATGACAGATATATAATATTATATACCTATATGGATACAGAAATGCGAAACGAAATGTCTTTGACATTACGTGGCTTTGCCCGCATGTTTTGTGCATATGCATATTCTCTCGAAATTGACTTGTTGAGTTGTTGAATAGAACCCTACAAATTACATGTCTTGTATACTTCTTATGCTACAATTATCACTTTAGCTTCATAAAGACTGGAAAAATATTTTGTGTGGAATTTAAACATAATCTGTATACCATATACATATACATACGTTCTACTCAGTACGCAGATTATTCTCATTCTCATTTACCCTCTTAGCACCCACAGAATTATATATTTTGACAGCTGCCGACATGACGCTTTTTGTGGAGGATAAAATCACATAAAAATGATCATAATCACTATCCCGCACGAAAAATCAGTGAAGACGTTTTGCAGCTCACATTAGTAGGCAGCTGGATGCGAATGGTTTCTCATATCAAATGTTTACATTTTTGTGGCACTTACGACCACCATGCAGTAATCCATCTAGGAGAGCTCATTTTTGGAATTAACCACACAGAGAGGCAAATACGCTGATGTACATTTATTGGGGTTACATAGAGTTCAACGAAGCTGTATTTATGAAAGTTGTGAATGAAATATCACTGTTACAATATTCTTGAACACAGGAAACTCCATGAAATGTTGTTATAGACAAAATGTAAACATTCATTGCATTCGTAAAACGTAATTTGTGTGCTATGTTCCCATCATTTCCACTTAAATCTGATTTCATCGATGACTGGTATTACCAGAGGCAAACGAACTGCTTCAGTATTAGATTTATATGATAAGTATGAGAATAATGTTTTCAGGTTACAATCAACACGTACCACTTCAGCCGTCCTTTGGAATGGGGACAACAAGCTTTTCAACGCTGGCCACGATGCAACAATGTGGAGCTGGCGGAAGTAGTGGACGAAGAAAACGGTCGTGGTCGCGAGCAGTGTTTTCCAATTTACAGAGGAAGGGACTGGAAAAGAGGTTTCAGCTCCAGAAGTACATCACAAAGCCTGATAGACGACAGCTTGCGGCAACTTTGGGACTTACGGATGCTCAGGTAATAGTGACAGTGATATGATAAATGTGAAAATGTTCAGTGATGTCGACGGAAAGTGGATAAGGGTGGATTTCTCTTTTCAGGTGAAAGTATGGTTTCAAAATAGGCGTATGAAGTGGCGTCATAGTAAAGAAGGGAAAGTTTCCAGCGGGACAGGTGAGGCAACCAGTGTGACTGCTGTGACACCATCGTCGTCATCTCCAGTCACGTCTACAACGAGTTCCAAAGTGGATGGGGCAAATAAAGACAAAAAGGCTTGAGGTTGAACTAAGAGAGAGATTTTATACTTTTCAGGTGTATTCATATGTAAAATAAAATAACACGGAGAGCTTTTAAATTTTACTTTTCTATATGAAAAATTACATTTAATTAATCTGCCACGAAATTTCAATTAGTATTAATGCATAACAAATGTGTAAGATTAATTAAGCTTTAATAAAAAGGGTTAGATGAAATTTCGACAAATCAGAACTGTTATAATGTCCTGCTTTTTGAGTGAATGAGTTAGGGATTATCGATTTCCGTACATAACCGTTTCCTCCCTGCGATTACATGATTTGACATAATTTCCCCTCCCACATAATAGGCAGTATGGGAGTAACGACTAACGCAGCGTAGGACACTTAAAAAAGTTATAATCTTACGTTACGACATGACGTTCATATTCTATCCTATTCAATAAATCAAAATGCCATCCTATTCATTTTTAATTGTGACGATGGCGGCTGGCGGTGCTCACTCTCTTTTGGTAATCGCCATACTTTTCGCTTTTGTAAGTATTTTTTACTAATGTGCCTCGATCCGATTGAGCAATGTCAGCATGATCCATCAGTCCCTGATCACACATACGTAAATATCTGCATCATGAAAATTTAAAAACAACAACCTAATAGCTCATAACAGGACTGCGGTGTACGATTTTGTTTGTGTCACCGACTGACTCTGACTTTGACTCTTCGACAGTGCCACCGCCACCTCTTTTACTGGTTCTTTGTTTATTTAGACTATTTCTCTGAAGTCTCGTCCTCCGCCTGTCAGTCACGAATACTCGCAATCTGCACACCTCAAATGAAACCTATTTGAGTTTAACTGATTGGCTGTTATGTAAAAGAAAGCTCATTGTAATTATTGATGAGGGGGCTGGCAAGTAAATACGGCAAATGAAGGACACACATAAATAAAACGGATAGCTTTGCAGCAGCATTTAATTCAAAATCTCTTCTACGAGAAACAAATGAGTTTCATAAGTAAACCCATTTACTTAAATATTGTGAGCAAACCCCTAGAAGTACGTTCATGCTACTTGGAATTCTATATAATGGCGTATATTAAATGCCTACAACAATGAATTCGCTCGTCACAAATGGCCCATCCTTATGCAAGAGACCTTGAAAAAGCTTACAGATATTACGCAAAAATGTGCTCGTCTCCGTTTAATTTGACAAATGTGCACACAGAAGCGTACAAACAATCCACACTATTCATGTACCTGTTCACAAGATGCTTGGCAGTGGTAAAAGTAACACATCTAGGACTTCTTCTCTTTGGCGTTTACAACTGGAAATTTGGGGTGCAAGATGTCTTCGGTTATCTCGAAACCATTTTGTGGCTGGTGGGCATGTCATTTTACGCATTAAGTGATCAAATTCTTTTAAATGTAGAGTTTCCCACTCACTTACTGAATTCAATAGAGATGTGCAATAAAATTTGGAGTGAACTGGATCATGGAAAAGTTGACTATTTACAGGCATCCTTGCTTCACAAGGTGAAGCGTATCCTGGTTCACGCAAGGTATGTTTAAATAAAGTAAAATGTAATGACACAATACGATTCACATTTTGGTAAGCTATTCGAAAAAGTTTGAATCAGAATGTGTTAAGAAGAATGCTAAGAAGGACAATTACACATAGGTATTCATTGTTGATATACCAATATTAACTAATCTTAGGTATATACGATTATTTGTAGCTTTCTAGACTACTTTCAAGCAGTGTTCTTTGCTCTATTGTCTTTTGGTACTATGGAGTATCGAACAAATCCTTATTCCGTTTTCCCGTGGAAAAGCACACAAGCAGAGAATGTCGCCTGGTTCCTCGAGTCTTTTAATTTAGGTGCTTACGTATTCGCCTGGTCTTTCATGATGACATTTCCTACAATTTATGCATTCTACATTGAAACTTGCATTGAAGGAATGATTGAATCAGTTGAGGTCCGAGATGGAAATGACGACATGTACACTACTAAAAGAGCACTCGAAGACTTCCGGAGCCTGTGCCATTCATGCCGGCTTTTGCAAGGGACCCTATCCAATTTACTATTGATGCTGTACATCTTTCTTGGATTTCAACAGACGGTGCAGTGCTACTGCCTCTTTCAAATTATTAAATCTGGAGGGGGTTTTGCAGACTATGGATTCTTGTTACTTGACATGATGGTAAATAAATGCTATTGCAAGTATGAAAGTTTGCTAGATAGTTACATTTAGTTAACATTTAACGTAAGATTCTTTGACGCATTTGATTAGATGACTACAAGTAGAATCTGTCACTCGTTTCATGGACTGGCGGTGCTCGACACGGTAGGGGCAAAGTTCAAGAGGAAAATACAGACTTGTCTCTCACATCGCAACTTGTTGTTGACAGGGAAGTCCAGAAAAGAAATGTTCAAAAGGTTACGCAGCATTCAGCCTTTGGCAATGCACCTTGGATCATGTAAATGTCGAAAAAACTTGATACTCTCTGGAATGTCGGCATTCGTGAATTACTATGCGGCGGCAGCATTGTGGGAGTAGATTATGAATGAGGATAATTGACAAAATATGAAAACAAAATAATAAAAAACTTGGTGACATCGAATTAAAATGTAGTTTAATAACACTTTTAATGTGTAACGTTATATTTAGAATCTCTGGGATATTTGTATTGCCAATTTGCAAGCGATATACTACTAATACTTGAACTCTGATCTAATGACAACAAAAGTGCAATTCAATCAAAAGCTTTTTAACTATATTTGAACTATTTGCTTCACTTAAACTGCAGTTTGTAAAGACATGATAGTTTCCTAACTTTACATATCTTTACAGTACATCTTACAAACACTCTAACCTAATTTATTGGCAAATGAACATTTTAATACTTGGGTTGGGCCGGGCACACCAGAATATTATGGATACAAAAGAGTACAGAAACATTCCTTCTTGTGGAAATCAGACCTGCCAAAATAATCAATTCTTCCACGTTCAACTTATAATTATCTTAACCTACCCAGTCCAATCCTATAATTTACATAAGATGTGTATAATTATATAATAGGATAAACAATAACTTATATAGTTTCCTACAAACCTGTAGTTTGCCGACTAGCTTTTGGATTAGAAATATGCCCAAAATTGTATTTTTCAATACACATTGCAATCTCAGGTGCGTAGTATAATAAATATGTTAGTTATGTATGTATCAACTTTGGCACTTTTTTGAGTATCAGATAAGTTTATTATGAACTGGTCAATGAAGTTGCTACTGCAATGAATCCAGTGCTCCATGGATGGGATGACGCAGTGCATCACGGCTAGTGTCTCACTAATAATCGGGCTCGTAATCCTTATTCTCAGGTACACAACTGATGCCGTTACCGTGCCGTCTTGTGCCCTGCGGACATGGAATGTCTTGTACATCAGACTACAAATCAAAAAAGAATCGTGACATTAGCACATTTTTTGTTTACTTGATGCAGCTTTAGATAAATAGCGTCTTTATTTAACTTACTGGGAAAGCCCATCTTTTGCTGCGTAGTCCTTGCTCCATGTTGGCGTAGTCATAATCAAAATATTGATTAATTTGACTATCTGTAACTTCTACCCTAGTGTCGTAGTCGTATCGTCTCGAGGAGGCATGTCTTCGTGGTCTGCTTTCAGCACCTTGTAAACACAGGATTAGCGTGATGACAAAAATGACAACTGCAAACACTGCTCTTTTGTGAACTTCCATTTTGGCTTTTATTTTCAACTAGGACTTGCTCACTGTGACTTGACTCAGAAGCGTGTAGATTTTGCACTATATTTTCAGACGTGAAAACTTCAAATGCCGAGAGTTACTCAATTTGCATACACTTTATATATCGAAACCACTTCTAGCGGCTAAGTGAACCACTACAGCTAATAGCTAGTCGCCTGTAAGTCGGCGATCGGCATTCGAATCCAGTTCTGCAAGGAATGTTTTAAATGGACTAAACAAGTTTTCGTGCTAAGCATGCTTGGACCCTCTAATTCAGATAAATAGATGTACCACATAACATATCTGGTAGAGTAGATTGCACGTTAATTTTCATTCATCTTACGATCTACGATCTTGCTCTTTCTTGGTATTTTGCGATGAATGGTGTGCAGTTTTTTTTTATAAGATTGCGGATTATATTATTGTGCGGCTCCTTTTTCGTCCTTCACAAGTTTATTTTTCCAGATGAGGCATCGGTCTTTCATGACGTCTGGTAAGGGGATTTTGGAAGGTTGCTTCAAAGAGCAGATTAAGTACATCCATTGAAATGAAGCGTGCGGTATATTAGGTTAACCAAACATTTGAAATTTTAAGCATGTTATTTATTAGAGTGTTGAAGGAGTGTACGGAGGGATAAATTTGCAACATTTCACCGTGATAGTACTTCCTTCTCACTTAATTCTCACTTCTCGCTAAAAAAATACGATGGACCAACGTTTGAACTTTTTGATGCTATGCTGATATACCAAAGCAAGTATATTTGCGTGCACTAACGCGTTGGTTTAGTTAAAAGACGTATTAGTTAAGAGTGCTCAAGCTGATGCACTGGAGGCTTTTCTACTGCGTACACAATTCAATTTAATTGGTAATGACCATTCACAATGGTTGCACCAAACTGTGACTCAACCGATGACTAAATTGCCAACATTTTGCAAATACGAATCAAAGTCTGGACAACATTACTGTTTGTCTTGTCGAAACGTAAACGTATAAATGAATGACTTCAGACGAGTGAGTGTCAGATATATAACAAGGCTCACGCTATGGAATGTAAAAGGAATGTAATAATTGAGTGAATTGATCCAATTTCCAGTTCCTTTGTCTTGTGAGCCAAACCCTGATACTTGGAAAATCCACGCAAAAGTGGAGGTTGTAAACGAAAAGCTAACAACCTTGATCCTTGATTTACGTTACGTACGACGAACCCGAACGTAAGGCCGTAAGACTCCTGTGTAGTTGTATTTTTTGCGTTGATTTCACTGTCGTACCTTAACCGTAAGTAAGCAATCTTACCCGACGAGATTAACTTTTATATGTTATTTTATAAGGTGCAATGACGTCAAATGTCTTGTCTTTTGTACCTGGTAGAAGCCCAGATAAAGTATACACACAAACCGTTTGATTGGTTCGGCTTCGCTTAGCTTTTATTATCTATGGTAGAAGCAGATATCAGATAACTTTACTCAATAACGATTTTGGGTTCATAAAGTGATACTTCTTTGCAAATATGTAGTTTTTAAGGTGGCAAAGAATGAGACCATCGAATGCAGAAAACTAACATAGCATTTCAACATAATAACTTTTGATATGTACGTAGAAAATGGTAATGCGTATCGATGTGAGTGAGCCAAGTTGGATGATCTACTATTGCATTACGGGCTACAATGTAAGGTGTACTTTACGTCATTGCTTGCTTATATTTTCACGTGACGTTTTAACGCGGAGACTGATAGCGGAATTGTTCTGCAGCTGCACCTCAAATAAGTAAAAGTATACATACCTTCAGTGTTACTTTATGATATTTATAATAGCACATTTTCCGCAAAAATTTTATTCGAGAAGATATAAGTTAATTTACACATAAGGTTCAAGTGTCTGCACAACGAGTTTGCAAACCGGAATTTGCAACATACTCATCGTCGTGTATGCAGCAGTCTTCAAATATCTGTAATGATAATCATTAAGTAATTATTGTATATGCAAGCGGAGACAGAGGTTTCTCAACTTGACGAATGCAGGGAAAGGTAAGAAATGCATGAGACCGGAAAACAAAAACAACTCACTCTGGCGATATTTACCTCGTCTAAAAGTCATCACCTGAAATTCTTTTGTTGGATACAGTGTCTGGGTTATTATTTTTATACTTAAAATCTGAACTAGTACCTTTAAAATAAATAATTTCATGTATCAAGTTTATATCGTCAGCGGGAAACGGAATAATCGATAAGTAAAAACTGTGAAGTGGCATTATTTAATTTTATTTACTTAATCTTTATTTCCGTTTCTGGGTATTTATGAGTAATACAAAATGAGTATGTACCTACTACTGCTAACAAGTGGAATGATCAAATGGACACAAGAACAGCTATCGCAGAACAGGAACAGATAATAGTAAGCCTTTCCTTTGAAAAAACGTACGTTGGTGGTCCGTTGGTTTACCAATTTGAGCAGACGTATAATTGTAAGTGGGATTTGCATTCCCAAATCGAATGTGCTATACAGACTAGGAAATGACAAAAAATGTTGAAACAAGCTTATAGTAAACATTGGCGACTACAAAGAAATCAGTTTCACCCTATTACAATCCGTTTTAAACTGGCATAAAATAACATTTTGGACTCGTATCTCTCAGACCTAAGCAAAACATGCCACTTTGAGTATTTGATTAACAATAAATTAAGAAAAGTAAATCAAGTAAATGCTGATTGATTAAGTGCGATTGTGCCTGGAAATAGTAGACCTCAACAGCTATAGATTGTTGAGTCTGCGTCTGCGCTTTTAGATTCAACTTAGGGCTGGCGAATTTCAATTATCCAGAAGGATACACTGGGATGGTAGTGATTCCTCTGGTATCGCCTGTCGCATTTCGCTCAAGTACTTGTTTTTGTCACTATTGAAAATATGGATTTTGGAAATGGTATTTCCTGTGAAGACTGGTCGAAGAATGTTAAACACGGTCGTGAAGATCCATGGGGCTACGCACATGACGAAAATTTTTAAGTCCAGTTAAACAAATATTGGATTAGTGACATTGAAATCCCATTGATATTCATACTTACCATTAATTACGTAAGCTGCCTTTAAAATTTCTGGATAGTTTTGTTCAAATGTTTTAAATGCTGTGAAGTAGACTTGGGAAGCTGTGTAATGAGAATGATACAATGAGTTTACTGAATTTTCCTCGTATTTCCTATAAGGTACAAAGGTACATTGTTTATATGTATCGTTTCAGGATGACATACTTTCAACGTGGGCGACGTTCCAATAGGATAGACCCGCTTGATCCGCAATCATCACAAATTTTCCACCTTTGCTGTTTTTGATATAATTCATTATGTTCTCGAGCATGTAGTATGTGTAATTATAGCAGTCTTCCTTCAATCCAAGTTCCAACTTTTGTTTAGTATCCCAGCGTCCAAAAGGAGTGTATATTACTGTAATTTTGTGTTCAGCGGTGTTGAATTTTAATTCAAAACTTGAATAATTGAATTGCACTGACGCGACTTGAAACTTGAATTCATCTGATTTACATTGTTTTCTTTAGAATTAAAAATTCTAACCTGGACATCCTTCATAATCTAAACCGCAAAACACAAAGGGATTATCATCCTTGAAGGCTGGAGAAGATGGCTTCCAGGTCAAAAATTCCGAAATTTTATTCGCCTTTCGCCATTCAACGCTCTATGAAAAAAATACACGATGCAAATTAAGTTTGAGAAATATTCATATAAATATATGCGCATCGAGTCGTTAAGTTCAATTTTGTACACGAAAGTTCATTTGAGTAATCTAGTAAAAATCCAAATATATATTTAATTGCTACTCTACTTTAAAAAAAATCAACTCCATAATTTCTACCAGTCCTATATAAACAGGGCAGACGAGCGTGAGAATGAGGTGAACAACTGAATTCAGTAATTGTAGAAAAACTTACAATTACAATTAGTCGTATACTCGTTATAACGTACAAAATGCGACTCACGTACTGTAAATCACACGAAAGCTTTGATTATTGTACTTCCCTGTTAGGAGCGTAAACAACTGTCCAAACAAAGGTTTTATGCATGTCCATGAAACTTGAAACTCACCTTTCGAAGCATATCTTCTGCTTTATCCAAATCATGCTCGCGGGCTACAAAATGAGTTAAAACACAACTCTATTAATTTATTATGTCTACGTAAAGTATTTTCAATTTGCGTGTGGGATTTTCATAAATGCGTTGCGATTAAGAACTGACGCCTTCATTAACTCTTACCTCTAAGAAATCGAATAAGAGCGTAATCCTCTTGTTTCAAATCCTCCACTTTGGTACGGAACTATGAGTAAAAATGCCTGGAGTTATACAATGAAGTATGCAATGGTTGCCTTCATCATGATTTCTTTATTTTTCGACGACGTTACCTTGTCCAACATGGCTTGCTCCCGTTCATCCTTAATTGAAAACATGTTTGCACTTGCACAGCGTTATGAAAAATCCGATTGGAGGTTTAAAATAGGATTTCCTCAATGATGGCCACAATTCCAAAACACTTTACCGTATTGACACCTTTAATCAAGCCAATGTTGACGATCGATCAGTATTAATGAAATCATGAAACTGACTACTCACTCGTCTCTCATTTGTCGCTTGTCTATATAGCTTTGAACCTGTAGTTTTTGCTGGATTCCACCAAATCATGCAAATGTAACAGTACTCCTGATCTTACCACTCTCCCAAACTGTTTGATATACAATCACGCAACCACAAGCATATTATACCTTCACCATATACCCACGTTCCACATAAGAATAACTACGGAATGTGCAGTTACCTGTAGACTCTAATTATGCGCCTCCACTCCAGGCGTATGTATAATACAATGCACAATGCGCACGTTCCGCTCTGTATAATGCTTGGATTTTAAACACACTTCATAAGTACTGCCATTGATGTATGAAGAAGTTGGAGCAAGGTGGACCTAATCAAGTTGCAAATATTAATCTGGTTGTAATGTCGCTTCATTGAATGGATTACCTAATCTATAGGTAATCACTTTCGTTGGAACAACATTCCCATTCAAAGCCTCTGCTGCATAAGGTAAGTGAGGTGGTTAAAGCAATCGTTTGCATGCCATTTTTAACTTGTACTACATGCCACTCAATATCGCATCGTGATCCCTTACTATCCAATCCATGTTTTGTATCCCTGAGTTGAGTGCATGCAAATATTGTATATTATAGTATTCTCCTCGCTCTTGTTATGCTTTTGTGTCTAATAATAATCATGGTTAAACTTTAACGTAATGGAGCACAAGGTACATGTGTTTTAACTTTTTACTCGCATCCAAAAACTCTTATTTGCTTCCCACATCTGGAAATAACGGTAAGGGAAGTCCCATCAGGATATGGAAAGGTAAATGCCAAATTAATAAAAAAAAATCTAAAATTGATGTGTGAAAACTTCCGTATCCTTACTTGGAATGTACATCAAATGTAAACCGTTTCTTGGAAAAAACACTACGTTTATTGTACACAACTTGATTTCATGTGGTTTCTACAACTGCAGCGATGGATGATGGATGAGGTATGCGGATCAGTTGGTAACGTTGGGTTAATGGTGAAGATGGCTGAAGGTAAACGGGTTTAGGTTTTGTGGTCGTAGAAAACAATAGACCCAGACGCAGACCAGCAATTGCACCACCACTGTTGGAATCAGGTACGGAAGTCACACTAACACTGCAAGTCTGAAGTCTGAACTGAACTATACGCGCATGTAATTTGTAAATTTTCGCCTGGCCATTGGTCACTGATCACTAGTATTGCGTCGTATTCGTGTACTTATCTTCATAGTCTCATTATAAACTGGACGCAAGCAATTTAACGATCATCCCTTCTGTACCACAAGATTTATATATC
>JAANSN010002251.1:0-25441 GCA_036850665.1 Dicranocentrus wangi | reverse complement strand
GAGAGAGAGAGAGAACTTTGTATATAAAAATGATCACTCTCATTTCTACAGACCACTTTTTCTGACGACAACAAAAATTGGTTCCTTGTTGTGCCTTGTGTGATGATGATTATTTTGAACCAGTCTTACTCTCATTTTTTTCGCAATTTTCTAACTGTATTTTTGCACAGAGACACACGTGGTAGTTTTGACTTCATTCAAACTCGCAGCACACATTTACAATTTTTTTTTGCAAAGAAACATGCGTGTGAATTAGGTATTTTGGGAGAAAATTTTATGGATAACTTGAAATAAACTTCTAAAACTAGCATGTACAATGATAAAAGATTATTAAAACTTACAAAGTAACAAAAAGAAACTTATGAAATGGGAGGAAAACACGAAGATATATATTTGTATAACACAACTGGTAACATTTGCACAAAAATCAGATTCATTTCAATATTATATAGTATATATATATATTTATGCCCTTTCACTCGTATAATATGCTAGGACAGATAACTACATAATTTTTTTTCAAGTGACACTACAGATAATTATATTTTGACACTTTGAATCCAAGTTCATTTCATTATTTTTGAAAGGAAGGATACCTCAAGTTGCAGTCGTGTAGATAATTTATAATAATAATGTTGAAAATGGTGTAAATTTTTCCCTTTACTATATAAAAATCTTGCTGCATATAAAACTTGAAGTTTACACCATTATCTTTATAGTTATTCTAATGAATTTGGCACATTTCCAGTGAAGGATACACATAATATATATGATTTCCCTTAAAAATTCATGAAGCTCGTTTAGTCTATTTTTTTAAAACTATTTTCTTTAGGTATTTATTATGCACATATATATATAACAAAATCCACCAATCTCATCTCACCCATGCAAAATATGTAATTGTAAAAAAAATGCAATTTTCCTTCTTTTTCTTGTAACACGTAACACTATTATCATATTCAGCTATCGCTATTTTGGATTCCAAAAGCTGAGAATTTATTGCAGCCCAAGAGGTGTAAACTCAAAAAAAAACAGTGTAAATAACTTTATTAACGCTTCTCAGAATGCTTGCTGCACCTACCGACCGACGATCAACAAAGTTGAATATATATTGTGTACGCATAATATTTATTATGGTGGTGGTCTTGGTCTCGCTAACAGACGCACGCAAGTGTGTCGTATGCATAAAAAACTGCATTATAGTTAGTACGTAACGTACACACATGATTTGAAAGAGCCGAATGACTTTCTTGCATTAGCCAAAAATATCTATATCGATTCTCTACTTTTATGCTCACACGTTGTCTGCAATAAATATTTTTAAGGCATTCTCTGCAGTTGCATGATGATGTGCCTCTGATCTGACTTGAGTGCTATTTTAGAAAAGCGATGAGCAGCTGCCACCGTTGTTGCTGCCGCATTGCCATTGCCATCATTACTTCACTCTTTTTTTCACACAGCTTTTGTTTGTTTTCTCAAAGGAATTGAGTCATACAAAAAAGCCATCAAGCAGGAGCAGCAAGCAACCCATTTTCATATTATTTGGCAAAAAAACAACAAGTCGCAAGTCGCTAATGAAGATAATCTTGTTCAACTTTCACTTGCTCACACAGTTTTAATACAAAATGTGAACAATTACAAGGCTATAACTGATTGTGTGCCCCTCTGAAAATTTTTGCCGTCAAGCCGATGATGAGGATCGTTTTCGTTTGTTGACGGGAATGTGTGAAGGATAAATCTTTTTTTTCCTTTTTATCCAACCAGCCCTATACGCATCTATTGTTTTTCGCCTGTTCTCACATTTTTCATTCTTCAACACACCTTAATGCCATCTTCTTCACCGCAGTCCTTGCCGATGTCACTTATTTTCACACATGTGGCGGCAGCGGCGGTATGCCTTTTGTCTAATATTTTTTCGTATGTGTTTTGCTGCTGACTGGTTTTCGGCTTTTGTTTAATACCACTCTGACCTTTGATGTGTTGCTGATGCTGACCGCCTGAGGTGAGGAGTTTTGTTTCTTCTCCAGTCGTCCCGTTTACAAGCACAACATCGGTAACACCCCCTAACGTCTTGATCTCCACGGTGGAGCTCATGTTTGGGGAGCCACCACCACCGAGGTCAGCCAAACGCTGATTTTGATTTATACCAGAGGAGCTGTCAAAGTGGGTTTCAATCACACCATTATTATTCACCACGGTTGTCACTTCCGTCTTGGTTGACGGCTCGCCCACCCTCAGCTTTGCACCTGTCCCGTCCAAATTCAGTTTGATGGGCTCATTATTCCCAGTTGCTTGGGCTGGCTGATTAGCTCTCTGCTGCTGATATTTGTCTGCATATGCGGCATAGCCTGGACCGAGCTCGTCTCTCAACCACGCTTCTCGTATGGCGTCTTTTTTTGCGTGCAAAGCAGCCTTCATGATTTTCCCAAGGGGGAGGAGTAGCTCCAATTCCATATTTGTGGTTGATTTGACAGCTTGGGTTACCGTGGTCGTATTGACGTTGTTGTCTTGTTGTTGGGATTGCCGAGTGTCAGGTGTGCTGTTACTGCTGCTGTTGTTGCTGCTACTCATCGTAATATTACTATTATGATTATTATTACCTGACATGCCACCTTTCCCAGCGTTCTCTGACAGCTGAACCAGTCCTCCATGATGATGATGATGATTGTGATGGTGCTCATCCATCGGAGTCAGCAATGACTCGTAGGTTGGCCTTGACCTAGACTTTGATCTAGGCGCGGTCAACGAAGCATACAATGGAGAAGTGCGTCCCACCGGGCTAATGTAATTAGGATACCGCTTTTTATACCATTCGTAAGAGTTTTTGTATCTGGCAGATGAGTACGCAGTGGGTTTCGCTGGTTGTGGAAATATTGTGGAACTTCCATTGTTGCTGTTGTACAAGTGTCCATACTGGGCGGCTGAACAGGTGGGAGCGGCATAGGCTCCTGTCGATGGACACGGACTGTGACTATTGCTATTATTACCACTGTCACCATTGTAAAACCCATAGGAGGCCAAGCCACTATCCAAGTTTGGACTATAATTACTCAACAGGCTGGGATGACCTTGGCTGCCATAGCCAAGACTTGAAGTTGCCTGACTACTCAACGTAGAGCAGCGAGAGGACTCCCCGCGGTGAGTGTAACCTGGGAAAGTTGGTGGCGCGACGGGACAGCCTACCTGGAAGTTTGGCGAAATGTGGTGGTTGTGGTGCTGGTGGTGGTAGTGGTGGTGATTCGGCGGGGTGGGATTTGGCAAATCTTGGAGAACGTCGTAGAGAGGACTCTCGTCAAGAATAGACATTGACCTTCGACTACTCGATCTAGTTTGGTGGGAGCCATCTCCTCCCCCATTGATGCAATCCTGATGGTGATGATGATGACGAAGCATGTTTTCCACTACGGAAGAATGCTCTACTGGGCCCGACTGCTCAGTCATTCTCCCAGGACTCTTTTCATTGCCACCACCACCGGTTCGGTTTGGTGGTGGTGGTGCAGCAGGAGCAGGAGGATGGTGAGTTGCTGTTGATAGAGTTATGGATGGTAGTACGCATAGTTGCTCAGTCGAGTTTGAAGTTTGCGTTTGTGTGGAAATGAACTTGGCAGAATCTTTGGGATTCTCCGAATGCTTGGCTTTTGTAGGAGGACTCATTGAACCACTTGAGGAGCTTGTACTAGCATTTATTATGGCAGAACCCGACGCAGCTGTTTCTGACGCTGCTGCTACTGCTACTGCTGAAGAGGATGCTGTTATCTTTTCATTATTTCTTGGCTTGCTAGTTGAGCGGCGGAATGGGAACAACTTGCTCAACAAAGACTTGTCTGAAAATAAAAGTTTTTTATTGTCTTGTCGTCAGATCAAACTCAAAGCGTGAGCAAGGAAGAAAGGGGCAGTAAACTATAGCTAATGAATCGTAAAGAGCTATTGTTACGAAAGAATTTTGTTCGTGGAGCTAGAGAGCAAGTTTTAGATTGCAGAATGATAAATAGTAGTAGTTGCTACTCCACTCGCTTAATTCATCTGTGTACCGAGATAATTTTTTTTAAAGTGACTATTTAAAAACGAGAAGAAAACAGAGAGAAGGGTTTTTTTCTCTTTTTTGCTTACTCTTTTTGCTCTTTTCTGAATCCCCACTGTCAGCGTTGCCACCACCAGTGCGAAGACTTCTCATGGCTCGTGAGATATGTTCGATGGTTGAACTCTTGACCTTTGCTGTTTTCACTTCCTCGTCCTCCTCACCAGTATCATTCATTCGGCCACAGGATTTGGATTTTGGCAGACGTAATGAATGCCGCCGTTGTCCCGTTGAACCTGACATCTGTGTTACCTTTGTTTTCAATTGAATAGCTATGTAAATCATGATGCTTGTTTGTCAAGAATTTGCATAATTTCGTCTACAAAATATTACTCTATTCTAAATACGCAATAATAATAACTTGGGGGGCAGCCTCGTATCGGTTATATATATGACTATATTGTTATTCTGGTATTACCGCAACATCTCGTTGGCGAATCATCTTAAGTGAGTTATGTCGCTTTAGCTTTGGTGAAGATGCGACCTCAATTAGTTCTTCGCCAGTGGACGTAGATGAACACCGGTTGTGGTCACCTGTCGAGACAGCCGAGTCCCATGACTGGTGTGAAAAGCTCAGTTTGTCTGGACGAACAAGAATAAAACTGACATGTTCACATCACCCTTCTGACATTTTTACGCGACATATATGGTCCATATAACTTAAACACACCGCCATCATTTAACATGTTTTTAAGTGAAGCCATCATAATATTATGCATATGCATACCCTGATCTTGACAATTTGGATGCAGTAAAGCGTCCAGAGTCAACCCCGGATTTGTCGAGAAGAACGGCGTCGGCCCGTCCACCTCAAAGTTTGCAGAAACCATGTAGCGGAAGATATCCGGAGTGACTACAAAATATCCACGTGACGTTTGGTACACTTTTCTCTCCTTGATTAGCTTCTCTAAAGTCTGGAAGACTAGCTCTCGGCTGGGACAGCTCATGGTTGGAAAGGCAAGTTGGAGGGCTGACATGATTGAGTCAACAAAAGCCTCTTGACCTGATTCCCCAACAAACAAACACAAAGTTACAACTTACGACCATAAAAACTTTTTACGTGTAAATGCGACCACCAGCACCAAGCCATAAAAATCCATTCACAGTTCATTTGCTAAAATCATCAATTACTGCTGCTGATAAGTTGCCCAATCAAGTGCTATTTTTAGGGGAGTGCTCGTCGAAAGTCGTTAAACGATAATCCAAACAGAAGATTTGCCAACCAACCACACAGTTGCTACTCTCACGTGCACAATTTCATCCATGTTAAAATATTCATACGACCTAGATGTAATCAAACATCTCAAAAAGTAATAATAATATCCTAACTTGTATGGGCATTTCACTGTGAAAAATATATATACATAATATGCTCAATCACATCATCGCGGTTTTTCACGTAGTGGACCGAGTAAACCACGTAACATCAGAAATATCCCCTTCGTCTTTCATTACGTGTCCCATGTTACTGTCATTTTTGTAAATTTTACGCTCCATCAGCCTACTCCAACGGCGTCTACTACACTGCGTGCGATTTTTGTAGACAGAAGATACTAGTATATTATATCTGCCTCTGCCTTGCCTACCATCAAAAAGCATCTACCTAAATTAAATGTGCAAACCATGTGTATAATTAGGGCATTGTATAATGGATTTTTTTGTGTTTGCAGTTTTATAACCGTCTTTGTTTGGAAGAAAACATAAAGTTGATTTAGTTGACGGGTTTGAGTTGGCATACTCATTTAGTCCACACACGCGGCGGAATATATTTTCCCCACAGTAAAACCAACATTCACAGGAAGCCACTGTTTTTAAAAGGAGGGTAAACACATAAACAGGAGGAGACTTTGTATGACAAGCTAAAGAGAAAAAAAGTGTGTTATATGAAACCGAGATTTTTTTTCTCTCTCTCTCTCTCTCTCTTAAATGCAAATGCATCTGACATAATTCATTAATAAGGAAAAAAAACTCTCACTTGTAGTTTACAAAAGTTTTTTGTTTTCTTCGCATGGATGCATTGTTTTCGTTAGGCTGATGTGCACGTGGTGCAACTCAACTTTATTACAATCTGTCATTAGTTGTTATAAGCGCAATCCTAATTAATGAGACAAGCCTCACAAAAATCCCAAACAAAGCTCGGATGTTGTCATCGGGAAAAATGGGGGAAAGGAGTACGGCTTCGTTGGCATATCCCATCATCCCTAATATGAATACTTATACTACTCGTATGTATGTAGGGATACTATTTTGAAGATGATGTTGTATTCCTTTTTATCAAAACACATTTTGGCAAAGTTCAGTTGCTTTTGATACCGAGAGTGCCGCAACCCGTGACTATATTTATGCCTCATGGTTCACGGATTTGTTTGAAGAACATGTATAAAGATAAGGAAAACTTGTTAGCTCAAATACGACGCTAATAAGAGAGAGAGAGAGAGAGGATAAACAACGAGAGTAAAAATCTCCAAAGCTGAGTCTGAGTCCTTTTAAGGTTTTCGTGTGAAGGCATAATGTGATGATAAATGTGTGGCTTTGATTCAGATTAACATCAGAAAAAGGCAAAAGGTTGAAGACGAAATACACACAGCCGCAACTCTATACTCCACATTTTTACTCCATTGGTTAGGCAGGTAAACAAAAGTAAAAGAAGGGGTAGTAGTGAGCATAGTGACTTCAGCCAGGTGAGTTTTCTCTTCACCCCACCACCGTCTTTTGCACACTCTGCCATTTGCTACCCAAGAAAAAAAAAACCTGTGCAGCAACCATATGTGCTCTTGCTCTTCTCCTCTGTGTCGCTTCGTTAGCATAAGAATTTGTGAATGTGGAATGATAAACCCTTTACAAGACAAATTAAAGGAAATTTCTGAATTTACATGAAATTATACCACAGCAGATCAAATAGACAAGAGATGTATACACTAACCTAAAGAGGTAAGCTCAAGGATAGCCCAGCACAAGGAATCCGAGAGTGGTGCAAATTGGCCCTTTTGAATAGGATCAGCAATCACCTCTTCGATTTCACCTGTAATCATCATAAATCAGTCATCTTTATAGAGCTTAAGTCCACCCTTTTATACAACTTATAATCTAAAAACATCATTGTTATATAAAATAAAACCCCGTGGCCGACCATATAGACAGTAAAGAGGGCTTAATTGTGTAGTTTTACACGACAACAAGTACAAATTGTGTTGGGTAGTAAGTAGAATGCGGTAGAATGCTACCGTGTTCAATTCAAAATCAGAAAACAATAGGAAGTTAAAACTACACTAGATTTTTTTTGGCTGTCATTATCCGTGCAACAAAACGAAAGTAATTTGACTTTTACTATCCACCCTTGTCTCATAAACCACAAAAGTTAATATCATCATACAAAAAAAAGACCAAGTAAATGATAGGGTTTACCATATACCTACATATATACATACACGTTTGTGTATAAAGGTCATTAAATTTACCGATAAAGTCAATTCGATAGCCGGCCGGACTGCGGAGCATCTGCCTGGACCAAGCTTGCCTCAGAATTGACAAAAACTTGGGTAGAGCTACCGACGAGAATTGTTGATGGCACGATGTAGCCCTTGTACTGTATATTTCGAAATGTTTCGCTCAACGCGGCATTCCAGTAGCATTGAACATTGGCTTCTTTGAATCCCTAAAGGAAAAAAATAACAATAAATACATGATTATACTACAAATTAGATTTTCATACTACAACCACATACGCGACTTACTTTCATCTACGAGTGAGTTGTTATTAAGGGGAAATATGCGGATACGAACAAAGACGTCAAGCAGTAGCGGCAGCAGCATCACATTAATGTTCATTCGGTTTAATGGGCTTTTCCAACGATAATAAGTAGGAGGGAAATAAGAGTAGTAGTTTTTTATGCATACCGTGCAAAAATTCTTTTTCTTCTTGTCCGTACTTCTCTACCTCTACATTCACCCCTACAATGTGCAACAACTGCAGATGTCTTCAAAAAATATGTAGCCATTTATTGCATGAACATGCAGAAAACAGCAGCATATTTTCGTCAGCGTTGTCATTTTTGTCATTTCCTGCATGAGATTTGATTTTTTTGTGTTCCGTGTGGCTGTTTCATGAAAATTTACTGATCCAGAATGGTTTGTTGGCTGGCTGCTGCCAATCCGTAGTACCATTATGGAATGCACACCATCAAGATAAAACGTCGTGGAAAAAGGTGAATGCACACACGAAGAAGTGGTGGTGTGGTACCGGATTGGATTGGATACATGGAAAGATTGTGCAGAAGAGTATTATATTGCTCTAATATAATATCGTTTCAAGTGCAAGCAGCAATCTTGGTAAGTGAACAGGAATAAGAGCGGGGGAGATTGTCGAAAATTGTTTTGAATTCCTGAGTCCTTTTTTTGCTCCTGGTACGAGAGAAACCAAACTGCTAAATATTTCTAAAGTGATTTTGGCAAGTCTCACAATCAGTCTTGTCTTTCTTTCCTTATTATCAACTATTTTTTTCCGCTCATACACTTTAATGCTACATGTACGAAAGGAAACATATATATACCTATTTACCTGAGCATCTTTTGTACGAGCAATAAGAGTGCACATGTGTATCTTCTCCGACTCTGGGATTTGAGAAGCTATATCACAGATTTGTAAAAGCAAACTTGTGTTTTAGCACTCAAACTCTCAAATGGCAAATATTAACACGGATATATACAAACCATGTACATACATATTACAGCTATTATGGCAAATATTAACACGGATATATACAAACCATGTACATATTACAGCTATTAATATATTTACAAAGTGTTCATCAGAAGGAATAAGTGTTTTGGTTGGGAGACTATATACATATTATGCTCTAGAGAAATTCTCATATTTCAGTACACACATTATGATTGATTCCTTTTGCCATTTGAACCGATAGTATTAACTCATAACGTGTAAATCGAAGAAGACATGGGAAGACTACGCACATTCATATTTTTTACGGTGGAAAAACAGCGTAGAGGTCAGAAGATTCAGATAGTTTATGATGAGGTAATAATACTACAAAGGTTGGTTGCACGGAAATTCACGGACGTTGGCTATAGTCTATACACGCGACTCTCATATTGTACACAATTTTTTAATATTTATTTACTAGTCTGGCCTGGCTAGAGTAGTACATTGCAGAGCTTGCTTGTAAGCATTATTTATGTCATGAAAATTCTGCTAAGTAATAATTAAACTTGGCCTTTGCCATTCTCTACATATTCAAAGGAGGACACATTTTAAAAAGAGTTTGCATATGCAGACAGACACAAACAAAGGAGATTTGTGTTCGAAAAAGTTTCTCTCTAGGACTGCTTCACCCCTCATTAAGTACACACACTTGTAGCCATCTTTCCAACTTGAAGCTTTAATTAACAAAAAAAAACATATTATTGCAGAGCTGTGTTGTGTGTAATAACCGTGTTGAAGAGGATCCTACTTTTTTACAACCATATTCCCTTATCAATAATAATATCAACACTTCCTTCTTGAAAAAAGTAGCGTACAGGTGTAACAAAGGATAGAAAGAAGCTATATAACGCCAAGATTTTTGGAATATCACCATTATGAAAACTAGGTATACAAAAAAATCATTTCCCGTCTCCCAAACTTCGATGCATGAAATCTCAAGTGTTTATATACTCGCTGCTGCAATGTGTGCGACAGCGACGTAACGGGATTCTTATGTTTAGATATCCCATTTGTCTTTTATTTCAAAATGTCTTCTGAATAGCCTTCTTGGAATACATTTTGATTTCATAATATTTTTGTTTTACGTTTAAACGTAAACAAGCCGCAATATTTTTATTGTCTGCCATTCTATCGCAGGCGATCGCACGTTCGAGCGTCCATATATAAAAAGGCTGAATTTTTGCAAAAATTCCAATGTCAATCGAAGCATAAAATTCTAAATCTGCATGTAAATCGATAAGTCATGAGAAAACCCTAACCCTGCACTTGAAACAATAAGAAAACTACTACTGTACAATGCAACTACTACGCGACCTTCATGTCGTCTCCACAATTTTTACCACAAACTGGATGGTAGTAGTGTGTTTGCCAATAAAGGCTTGAATAATGGCCAGAAGAATGGTGCTAGCTCTAAAGTTTTGGTGTGGTGTCTGGTGTGAATAGTGAATGAAACTAAATATTACTCCATGGAACAGCAGAAGCATATTTTCAGAAGGGTTCTTCAATTTCAAGTAATAATTTTTCGTTGAGTGCATCCGCATCCTTGATCATCATGCTTGCTTTGGCTGTTTCTTCTCCCTCAAGCGAATGGGTAAAATATCTTTTATATCTGCTATGTCATGACATGCTTTCCTGTCTTTCCATTCTCTTTTTCCTTCCAATTTATATTCGCATTCCGAAAAATTGTACCTCAGAAAATAGGAGCGACACGGAGGCGAGCTGTGTGTACATGCAAGAACAACATCATGATAATCGTGTTTCGATAGTGTATCGTACATTTTATGCCAAGTGGGATTTATATACACACTCAACACACGGCAAAGAGTTTTTTTTTACTAATTTACCACGTCGAAGTTGTTTTGCAAACCAAGAAGTGAACGTGATTTACCAGGATACTACCCAAGTGGAAGACACTTGTTCATTTCATTCACATCTGCATTCTGCATTCACTCACTCATTCACTCACTCATGGTACGAATCCTGTTTCAAGTAGGAAACTTGATACATTTAAAATAAAACAAGAAGCTTGGGAAGTCCGTGTAGTATAAGCACGGCAGGAGTTCATGGAAAAGACATTGGTAAATTGTCAGGCTGCGACTGGCGACTGGCAACTTGTTGCTATTTGTATTTTTGCAGGGGATATGGATCGTGTTATTTTTTTCAGACTCTTTTGTCATAAATTTATTATGCAATTTACCATAATGTGATTCTCGATAAGAGCATGTGAAACTGCAGAGAGCACAAACATTTCAAGAATTTCCACTCTCCGATTTGGTATTTCGTATCAAAAATGGGAAGCTAACAACAAGAAAGTCGTGAGAGACAGGTTGTAATATTATGCTCTTTTTGCCAGCTAAAAAAATACGTATCGAACCTAAAAATCTACTCATGGGAATGATTCCTCCTGCCACTCATTCGGAGCAATGCTCTCTCTGCACTCACCTACTTTGTTGCTAATATGACCAAAATGAACCAAACCCACCTTGTATTTCTATGTTATGAAACTCTCTGCCTCGCAAGTCAAGTCAAGTTGATTTTTGTAATGTTTTTTCAATAAAAGAAAAGGTACTAAATACTAGCTGTAATGATTTGCGCAAACCTGCCTGCTGCCAACTTCCATCACGGAATGACTAATACCGCACGTAGGTATCCGGCATGGCATATAGCTCGGCAGAACTCTGTTTATCATCTGCGCTACAAATAAAGTTACTTCACATTCTGTAAAAAATGGTGTATCACAGTCAACTCCGCCGGTGTCAAGAGTATTTTCGTCAACATAGGAAAACAAACAAAAGCCAAAAACTCTAATTTAGGAGACCACCTACGGAACACTCAAATATAGCGTATGGGTTTGGACTGACGACTGACAGACGGCGTAGTAAAAGTAAATACCATAATATGCATTGGTCGTTTAAAGTATATAGAGCCTTCAGCCCGTTGTGCATCAAGGTTTACCAGGATGATGATGAGTAATAGGAATTATCAACATTATAATTATAGCGTCATAGTGTAATCATCCGCATTTAGTTGTTGGCTGACACAAGAAATATATGAAACGCCAATAAAAGGTGAAAATATGGAAAGCTTTCTTTTTTTAAAACTCGTATATCGTGGGGTGGTGATGGTGGCGTCTGCCGTCATGTCAAGGGAAATCATAAATGAATTTCGTAAAGTGACGGAGTGACGACGACTGAGTGATGATGTGATGCTGCACCGTCGTGGTGAAATAATGGCCCAAGGGCCGTTTTTCTATTTCCTTTTCGAAAATTGGTGGAAGTGTTTAACCCGTAAAACCTTACCTTATAAAGGTAGAGCCCATGGAGTGAGTGGTCCACTTCAGCCGTGTTTGATCCCAAAAGTCCCCCAACGCCGTGCGTGGACGACGGCCTATTCGATCCCATCCCTCCTCCTGATTGCGATTGTGAAAAATGAAATTGCTCTAGTCGACTTGACTTGTGGTGATGACTTTGAAGATGGCAGCCTTGTTGGGGGTCTTCATTGTTATGAATACTGCCATTATTTCCAATAGGGAAATGGCTATGATGATGATGATGACTGCCGCTATTATGATTGCTCAAATTGTTTGATTGTAAGCTTCTGTTTGAGTGCGGCTCAGTGATTGAATTACTACCGCTTTTAGGGTTGTTGTTGGTGGGTGATACCCGGTGGTGATGAAGATTACTTCGACGGTGGGAGCCCAGCTCATCGTCATCATCAACCCCATTAGTCCCAGTTTTATGGTTGCTAGTGAAGGCGAAAGGATAGGGATGGGATTGGTGACCGGCGACTAGGGGTGCAAATTTTATGGCAAGACAGTCCTGAAGTAGCACCAAATATTTTCGTATTGCTGTCGTGTCCCCAGAGCTATGGCTTCCATCATTATTAGGTCCTTGTTGACGAAGAGGCAGCGGAGGAGGAGGAGCTCCTTGACGGTTATGATGATGGCCATCTCGACTACCCCTTCTTGGAGGATTTGAAGAAGAGTGATGAGAAGCAGAAGTGGTGGTGGTCATGTAGTTGCCATCGTTCGAGGCAGTTGCACCAGAAGTGGCAGGCGGTTGGCTCTGGTTAGTTAGATCCTCGTGTCCCTTCTGTCGTTGACCGAAGAGAGGTGCCATTTGGATGGTTTGGTGGATGTTCAAAAGCGATTATTTTCCTGATGTGGTTACACTGCAGGTCAACTTCTGCAGAGTTGAGGCCTCGTCCAACCCATTTTTCCACGCTTTACTAAGTCCTGAGGTTGTGTTTCTGCTCATTCTTTCTTTGAAAAAGAACAGCACACACACGGGTTCAGTCCGTCTAGGTATCTGTGGGAAAATGGGTGAAAGACACTCATTACAAAATGTAATTTGGCAGCTCCACATTGCTGTGCAAAAAATGAGTTACTACAAGCTTTACTGCTAATGAAAACGGCTCTCCACTGTACAAAAAATGTATGTTAAAAGACCTCATTAATTGAAAATGGGGAATGGAAATGGTCACAACAAAATACTATAAGCCTCGCACTCTAGGCTACTTCAAAAAATGTACTGTTAAGTGGGATTCTTCAAATGAGAAATGCCTTTATCCTCCCTAATAATAAAGTTGAAGAACTCAATTTTTTTTATAACTTTTAAAACTTTAGCATACGTAACTACATGTCTGTCTGTATGTTATTGTCTGCCAGATTAGAAATGAAAAAAAAGAAATACAAAAAAATAACCAGCAGGAAGTTTAAGACCTTTTCTGTAAAATTTTAGTGTGACCCAAGAAGAATGCCTATATAATTCCCTCTTGCGCACACCGTACACTCAAATTTATAATGTTTCCCTGAACAGGTTTCTCACTGGATTACAGTGTTTGTGAACATCCTTGACTTTTTTCCGATTTATTACATTATCCCGTTTTGCCATAAAATGAAACATTAAATTCTCATTGAGAAATGCAAATTTCACGCACATCAACCCTTCCACCACGTCAGTCAGTTTGCTGCACACAAGTATGGAAATTTTTTTTGTAAGGGATAATCTCTACCTTTAAAAATATCACAAGTCATAAGGTCTTTAGAACTACATGTGCCCTAGAGCGCTAATTGGCCTTGTTCATGATGATGGTGATGCAGTGGGTTTGTTGAGGCTGTTAACTTTAGTAAAACAGGGAACAACAGTGTTCATGTGGACTACGGAACAACACGGAATATGTATACAAATACGCCCACGCGAAAGGGTAACACAATGATTGATATTTTTCCCCTTCAAGTTATTATTTCACCTGTGCACCTGCACTTCTTGGAATTGTTACAAGATTTAAACGAGGATGTAAAAAAAAACTAATGCTCTTGTTAAAAAGGCACCAATTGCCAATTGCAACTATACACAGCGCGTTATTAGGTGGATTTATGGGTGCGTATGGTGAGTGATATGTGAATTTGCTTCGTGCTCAACTCCCATTAGCGATCGGGAAGGGTGCTTTAATGCAGCACACATGTCAATTTGAAAAGTGATCGTTTAAGCAACCACACCAGATTTTTGTGTGCATATGCATGAGAACAAGATCACTTGAAGGCACGGAGTTAAAGATACAAAAAATATGACTTTTGAGACTCATAAACACCAGCTTTCAACAACCAAATTTTCCTATCATCTTCAGTCATTGTTTCAGGATGTAAAAACGAGAATGTGATCATACGGCACCAGCCGTCGTCGTACAGCCATATAGCCAGTGAAAAAAAAACTTTTGGATGTGAAAAATCCCATCTATCCATCTTGTCTTCTTCCATTCACGGCAAATGATGATGATGAGCAAACAGATTTTTTTTCGCAACGAAAATAGTCTTCACCATGCGTGTCTCCTCTTTGAAACAATGACTGTGGAGGATAGCCTAAAACGGCTAAATCAGCGCCGTTTATAAAGGCAAAAGTCGATTTAATTCTGCCAAGTACGGCATTCCTCCTCTCTGATGATGAAAGGAAAGGACGGACGGAGAAGAAAAAGTACATCACGGAAATCAGATTTTCCTTTTCAGCTCCTTCCTGAATGTATTCAATTTTTTGACCACCCTCAATACAAATTCCCACTTCCACTTCTGTCTTAATACATTTTCGCAGTTTGATACTGAAAAGTGTTCAGAAAAAACTAAAGATTGGTGATATATTTAAAATGTAAATCTAATAATAATCTGTGTCACACAAAGAAGAAAAAAAATCCCTTGAGCGAGGTATGAGTATGAGACACCGGAATTAGAATCCGTGTGGATGTCTGTCATCTATACCAAACCATACCTATGTTTTCAAAATTGAACAAGGAAATGCAATATCATGTAATGCATAACTGATTTTTAACATAAAAATTAAAGAAAAATGGCATGAAAGAAAGTTTTGTTGAATGTCCGCGTAGTATTCACTCGATTTGTATATTGATGTATTCCACTTTAGTACAAGCAAAAGACACGGTATGGTTCCGTCTATCTCGGTATGAAACCACGATGACCACAGCAGCATTCTTGTTAAAATATCATGTACACGTCTCGTTGTCTTTACCCTCCCTGAAGGGTACAATTCGTGACATGATGGGAGAATCGATTTCTGAATTGGAAATGGAATCCATATTACATATTTCTCGAGCCACTATATCACCATTATTATTATTATTATTATCATTTCCTACACTGTAAAATATATATATAAAGTATTGTATATCTGAATAAAAAAAATATATCAGCCAACAAAATCATTACGTTTCATTCATGCTGACCACAACAAAATCATTATTGTGCGAGAACCGTATCATATCGTATTTCCATATGTTAATTCACTGTTCAAAAAATCTCTCGATGAAACAACCATCCATGGTCATGATCTGCTTGCTTAACATGGTATACTACATATATCCACAACATGCTGTGTTTCTTTCAGCTATATTTTCTAATTCAAAAATGGAATGTAATGTAATATGAACAAAATACATTATGAGACATTTTCATTTGCATAATTATTTCATTCGTATCGCATCATGCTTGCTGTGCCTATCGTCCAAGTACATTCAACCAAATAAAGTTATTACATTTATACATTATGCCAGAATAATGTTGGATGAAAGTATGATTTTTTTTCTTCTTGTAATGTAACTGCCATTCTATTAAAGTTTTATAACAGCAATTTTGTCCTTTTCTTAACTAAATGATATTTCGTATGACATTATATGACAGGGTGAACAATATAGGAAAATATTCAAATGATATACACCTCAAGAGCATCATCATCTCCCACCAACTGGCGGCGCAGATTGGTCAGTGTAAAATTAACAACAATTTCTTTAAAACCACAGTTTGAGAACGGGCATACAAAAACACACTTCTTTTTGTGTGTAAGTCGTAAGTGTAAAAATGTAATGTAATTCCGTTGATGTGTAATTCAATCGCAGGTGGAATGGAACTTCGTGTTAATCTTTCAAAGTTGTTCACCACGACGGCAAGTAGTGTGTGTGTGTGTGTGTGTCTTGGTTATTGCATTAGGATGATGATGATAGGGTGATGCAAAAAATAATGTAAATTTGCATGCGTCTTGTTGTTTGTAATCGTGATAGGGTATCTGCAAGTTTCGTAATAGAACACTGCTTTTTTAACTAAATAATAGATACTTTAGAAGATAGCTTCTGCTTAACAACAACCAAACGCACTGCTAATACCTATGCACCAAAAGAAAAACATTAATTTGGCAACTAAACAAAATCTACAGATTCAATAAGCACCCTTTTCCATCCATCCATCCTCTCTACACGACTATGGCTTGATCCACTCCATTCCAAGTCCACGTCCATCCACTCTCCCTCACTGGTTATGGGGATTTAGAGAACGGACAGGTGAGGTACGAGGAAAAATGCAATGATTTATCAAGAACAGCATCGTTAGCATCGTTAAACCAATAAAAGTGGAGTCAAGAATATCAAGCCTTTTTTAGTTGATATATATGGTGAAGAGATCATGGCTAGTTTGAACTACGTCATGTTTTCTACTATGCATCCAACACAAAAAAAAAAGATTTCCACTCGCTGGCTTGTTAAAACGACCTAGGCTAAATGATATCTAAATAGCCTGCCTGCCTGCAGTTATCCACATCCGACCGAACTTTAAGTGGTTGGATAATGTGCCCACAAACGTGTTCTTTCTACGCTAAAAACTAATTAAGCTTGATACATCACAATTTCAAAAATTTTAAATAGCTTCAACAGCTTCGTTTTTCAACTACAACAGCAAAAGTAAATCAATTGTGGCAATTAAAAGCAAAACAGTCAACGACTCTTGTAATTGCCCCACACAGCGCGTAAAAAACTTGTTACATTGCATTGCAACGAACGAGCCCAACATCACAATGAACTTTAAAGATGCCAGCAAAGCAGCAGCAACCAGCAATGTACATTTTTCATCAAAATGACATTGACATTCCCGGTTCATTATTATTTGCCATAAAACAAAATCTAATTAACAGTCAGGTGGGGTGGTGGTGGGGTCTCACGGGTGAAGTCAAACCAGATATTATCTGTCGGATACTCTGGCAGCTGTTGATGTCATTTCAGCCCCTAAAAATAAGGTGCGGCTATCCATAGGAGTCAACATCACATCAGCATAGCTATAGCTGCTAGCTGCCTGCCCAACCAAAAAAAAGTTTATTATTATTTATCCGTGTTTGCAAACCGGAGGAAGACTAGGGAGAGATGACTCATAATGTTGGCTTATTTGGTATGCATTATATCTGCCACTACTGTGAGGGAAGAAAAACACATTTACATGAGTAATAAAATTTCTGACAGCTTCCGGCTGATTGTGATTTAAACCTCTGACTGTTAGGCTCTAATTATTGGTGTATTGAAATTCAGAGCTATTAGCCTTGGAGATTTGTGTTTTTTTCAAAATTTATTCAATGCACGACGCGACACAATCAAACTACTAATGTATATACCAAGCAGCCACTCCAATTCTCTGATTGCGACTGACATTCGCCGACCTTTGTGATGAAATGAGTGATGTGGAGTGGAATCTCGTTAATTAGGTGAGCATACCGCACACTCGATTTTTGGTTGTTGGATGGAGCGTGTCATAATCCCTCATGGAAGAGTATTCTTTAGTCCTTATTAAACCAATAAAATGCGACTATCGTGTACTTAACTTTATGTACATCCTCAAGAAAGAAGTTAATCAAGATGGTCAAGGACAGCATAAAATGTGTACAGTCCAGCCACATGCTGGGCTGACATCAGTGGAATAGGTAATATAGTCTTTCCAACCTGAACAACAATTATTAAATTGCAAAATAATGGTTGATCTCTATCTGATTTGCTAACTCCTCGTAAAAAAGTGCACCTGCGTTCTTTAAGGAGTGTATAGTCGTTAGGATAAGTACCACCACAAAAGTAAATAGCGAGTCATGCCGTCAGCCAGTACTGTGAGCACAGCATCTAGCAATAATAAAACACATCTTCCGTTATGTACATTTTCATATATCTATCTCTAACTGCTACAAAATATGATCACACACACACAACTCACAAGTTGGAGTCTGCAACAACCGCACCGAGCAAATAGGTAGTACTCTCAAGACTCAAGAGATTTCATATGACGAAATTAAGATTGAAAAAAATGCACCTTATTGAATTCCAATGCAAACCTGGGAAAAACCAGTTGTCTAACGGCTTGCTAGCCTCGTATATTAACATGTCTAATAATATTTTTGCTGAATTGAAATGCGTACAACCAACTGTCATCTGTCATTCAAGGATTCAGAATTTAGATTGAGTGCACTCACTCACTCTCAAGTCTCCCTTGTAAATAGTGTGACTGACTGGCACACACACACACATTCTAAATGCAGTTATTCTGATTACTCAATTTATATCAAAATGATGATGGCGACAGTGACGTTAGATGGTTGTACGCATAAAATTGATCTTTACAAAAAAAATTGCTTCATTTTCTCGTTTGCCAACCACAAAACAAACACATATATATTTTTTTTCTTGGTTCAATCCTCTTCCAAAGATTATACTTGAGGTGTTATAGGTGGTGCGCCTTGAAGGGTTCTGATATGTCAGCTTTCATCGATGATTTTTTTTATTATGGTTACATATTATTAATATTTAAGGATATCCTTTTTCTACCGCATCAAGTCAAGGCACAAAACTCACGAATTTCAATAAGAAGATTAAACGCCATTTCTGTATCCAACTTTTAGAAACTTGAAATCGATTCAGGAATAAAAAAAATCATGCAAAAAATGTCATTTCATCGTCACGCATTTGGTTAAATTCAACCCTATTTTTGATGACGTAGGTAGGTCATTAATAACCTTATAATCTAATCGTGATGTGATTCTTTTGTTTTATGTATGTATATTACATTTTACCAACCATCTAGTATTCCTCCTATCATTATTCAATTTGGGGGATTTGTCAGCATTTGGTAATTGAGAGGAGAAAAATTTCTCTGTGGATATGCCGTGAGAAGGATGATCATGTGTAATGTAATACCTAATACACATAATGTGTGGACTTTTTTTTCCTTAAATCCTTGAAAGCACCGTGTACCTCGTAAAACTATATAAAATGTGACGTGACGATTTCCATTTTATACGATTCCGACAGTATTACGGCATACAGGGAAGAAGGCTCAGTCAGAAGAACAAGTGCACGTGCATAACGACATGACATGAACCTTCCTGTCTAAAATGCGTAAGAAATAAGTACAGTAATAATTTGATATTTGATGAAGTTGTCAAATTCCCCTTTTTTATTGATTTACATCCACCAAACTTTCCTGAATCCTCACGTCTCCGCACTTTATTAACATACTAACACACACCCCCACATTTTTATTAGCATAAACAGTGTATGTTTTTTCAAAGTTCACGACAACATCCTACTTTACGCAGTTGGGAATGTTGGGATGTTCAGCAGAGTTCAAGTCTTGAATTTATAATCCGCAAAAGAATAATTATTTAAATATATTTTCGTTATGGACTTAGTGGGATAATAAGGAATTGAGGAAAGTCGGATTATAACTTTTTTTCACTCCTCCCTCCCCACCTCTGCATGATTTGAAATCAATGCAAACAATTGACTTTCTCGTTAGACGTGTTCCACCGTCAAATCATTTGTCGGATTTTTCATGTCCGCTCCACTCCCCTTGAATACAATCCCCAGCCAGGAATTATTAGCACACAAAAGGAAAGGATTAGAGAGAAGATGAGAGAATTGGAGACGGATGTGTAAAGAATACATCTCATATCATCTCATATCATATTGCAACGTTGTGTTTTTAAGTCTAAATAGGAGTTTCATTAAAAATGGCACTCCTCCTACACCCTGCCTGCCTGACTTCTGCTTGTCTAAGCTGTGACGACTTCTTCCGGGCTCTTGAGATTCTTCAAGAAGACAAGTCCAGACATAATGGTTAGTGTGTGGTGCACAGGATAATATGATCACTCTAACCAAAAAAATTTCCTGCCGAGTTTGAACTTGACTTGATCTATAATTTAATGCTCTTAAATGTCTTGTACACTTCAAGTAACAAACAAACTACCATCTACCCACGTTTCCTTTTTAGTAATAGCCTCATCCGGAAACAAACATTCCACTTGGCTAAATGTTTGTTGAATACCTACTCTTTTTTTATATCCCTCCCTTGAATAACGTTGTCTGTCACTCACTTCAGAGATATATGTGGCATATAAGTATGTTATGTGTAGCCGTTCGTTCGTACTGACTGCATCTGGTAAACTGCTTCCTTACCGGAACCAGAAAACGCGAAGATTAGAGAAAGACTGGGGATTATGAAGTTCAAGATTTTTTAGTAGTATTTTCCCTTATACAAATACATAATTTCCCATTTGCACGTTTACACAAGAGCGATTGCAATTCGTTAGCTCTTTCTCTGAAAAAAAAATTCCTTCTTGATTCGGTGCACGTTACTGACAGATTGAACAGAGCGCAGACGCACATACATTTTAAATTTCGAGTAAAATAAGTATAATGTTTCCCGTGCATGCCTTCCCTATCCCGTTCAATCCGTCTTTTTCACATTTAAGAACCATTCCGTACGTAGGCCGACTTCAAATACCATAAGGAGAAGAATCCATTTTCAATTTTCACCAAAAAAAAGAGTAGCAACAGCCAGAGAGTGTAAAAAGAGATACTTTTTGGAAGAAAATGCCATTCAAAGGCATTTTTGGTGATATTGCAATAAGCGCTCTTTACCAAATCTCTCAGGTCTCTGAAATTTCACATATTTCTCATTTCAACTGTGTGATAGTAATCCTTTTAGATCTGAGGAAGCATAAACAAAGAAATTGAGAAATCCCAAAAGCGAGGAGCTTGAACTTGATAGAGAACACACACACACACAAGCACGCACCACGCACATATTGCACGCATCCACGTGTAATTGAAACAGTATACTTTTTATCCTTTCTATTCAATTTCGGCTATTAGAGAATCAGTAATGTTTAAAACACACTTGGGAGCTTGTTAACTTTACTACATTGTGCGTACCATGCCACCATCACCATCATCCATATACTCGTACTCTTAACCTTGTCTGCTTTCTTTTCCTGGTGCATTTAATCTCGTCAGAGAATAAAATTGGGAAATTGTGCAAATACATTATTGTAAAGCAAACCTGCCTGCCCACTCGTACTTTAATATCTTGTGATGGGGATGGGTATATTATTTTTAGTTGTATTGTTCCCACTCTCCCCTTTTTTCGTAGAAAAGTGGAAATTTTTTCTTTGCCATAAGTTCCACTCTGATTGAATCTCTCCAAGAAGCCATATGCAGTTTTCATAAAATTCCCTTTTTATTATTATTCTATATACTAAAAAAATCTTGATTCCAAGAATTGCCTGTCGTATAATTTGAAGGGGGAACTCTTTTGACTTCCGTTCTCCCCATAAAGTCTTAACGATCCAAAAAAATATATATCTCGCCGTAATACGAGTTCCTTCCGTCATTCACAAATTTTTACAGTGCCGTAAAAACTATTATTGCTACTAATTATTCATTATCCACTGTCGGCTTTTTTTATGTTTTATGTACATTCATATGAGCACCCAATATAGGGTACACGTCCGTCGTCCCACAAACCAAATCATACGATTTATTATTTTGGCTAAATTAAGCATCTTTTACTGTTATGAGATACAAATTAGCTGCGGGAAACAGGAGTACGTGCATATATATGAATCGTTTTTTAGGATGGTAATTTATTTGATATTTTTTTCTCGTATCTGGTAAAATCCTTTTGCCACCTTAACACCCACCCCCCAAAAAAACAAAGTACAATTTTTAAAGGGATATGTTTGTTTTTTATTTATTTACCAGTTGAGTGATTAACAAATTGAGTCAGTTTCACAACCGCAGCAGATCACAGTTGATATATAATAAAATGGGCTGGCTGGCGCGCTGACACCAACATTTTAATCTAAACAAAAATCCGTACAAAAGAACACCCATAAAGTCAATTATTTATTTGAGAATCGCACAGCTCACAATGAATTATTATTGGATTCTCCACTTTCAGCACTCCCTTCCATTCTTTTTGCTCGAGCATAATGGGAAAAACGTAATGATAATATTGAGATTGCCATTCCATTACTTTATCTTTATCATAAAAGAATCTGCAGCAACAAAATAGTCACCCAAATCTGTAGATTGTGGATACACGCACAAACAAACATGTAAGGCATTGATGTTGACTTGTGTTGTAGTTTAAAGAAAACTGTAAACATTCCACTACTGTTCGGCTGCATTGTATAAAATGAAAAGGCAAAAAGGAGCGATTATTTGCTTGAGAAACCATGAAATTATAATGATCCTGAGGCGAGGGTTGTGCACACAAATTATGTGTTGTTGCACTTTACTTGCATGCCTGGTGTGCTCATATATGCACCAACAACGTAGAACACAGAGAACACGTTGGATAGATAGATCTATCTCTATCGACAAAAGTGTAAGTTTGTGCTCAGATGAGAAGTTTTGGATGGTGTTCATCCAGCTTTTTTTTAAAACTTTTATCGAAGACGTCTTGTCTTGAATGAAGGATGAGTTTTCTTGAGAGGCTCCTATTCCTCTGATGATAGCCTAATGTCAGATAGCTGATGAAAGTGCGGGTGGTCTTAAATGAAATGTGTATATATATTTTGTATGAAATCAATGTATCCTGCTGTATCCCTGATGTGAATCCGCAATACCACTACTATAGCGCTGACGTCTGTCTGTGCGTGAACGCGTAAAATGCGTTTAGACAACTGTGTTTGCATATAATTCTCGCTGATGTTTGTTTTGGCAAGCCTCTTTCTTCTATGTATTTATGCTCTACACCATAGATTTGCAGCTTAAAGTACAAAGTGCGCACCTTTTGGCAAAAAGGAAAATAAACGATTAGCACTTTGTCAAGTTTGTTCCTTCTCGCTCAAGTGCACTGACTGAAGTCTTCTGAATGGCCCAAAATCGGAGAATAAAAAGTGCTTCGCTGCTCTCAAATCATTTTGTTTGACAATTTACGATTTCGGGAATCTAAATGGGGAAATGACTGTATAAACTAATTGTATCTCCCCACTTACCACCTTGACATTGGAAAGGCAATAAATTTTTACAGTGAGTGCTGTGTATGCGGAAATTGCCGAACCGCTACGCTACCTTGATGGTTATATATGGTGTGATATTGTTCATAAAGCAAACGGAGCTCTGGCTGATATATGATAACGCTTACTTTACGAATTGAAATGCAAAACGTTTAACGTTATTATTTGTTCTCCATTCCCTGCTTGTGTGCATGCGCCCAGAGACAATAAAACTCGTTTATTGTCATTGCTTCATTTATTTTTGTCCCACCCAATCAACAACTAACGTTATTATTTGTTCTCCATTCCCTTCTTGTGTGCATGCGCCCAGAGACAATAAAACTCGTTTATTGTCATTGCTTCATTTATTTTTGTCCCACCCAATCAACAACTACAAATATTAGCCTGTCAAATCACTTTCAAATGTGGAAATTCATGTAGAATTCATTTATCACTGTAAAGATTTTTTTTTCATTTCAATTGCGTGATCATCCTCTCCACTCCGTTAAAAAGGCACATGACGCTATAAATATATATGCTCCCCAACGCTGCATACATTAATATCACAACCGCACAAACTCTGAATGCAAAGTACCCTTTGGCTTGGCGTGTACTTCCCTCCCTCCACTAGCGTGATATACACCCAGCATGGTTTGAACATGTTAATCATGTTATCATCAAGGTAATTAAGAGAGCAAACAAATGTTTACAATAATTGTCGAGATTTTTGTAAATTAATCATTGGTTCGTGACGAAGATGATCTCTCATTCTCCCAACAAATCTCAAATGTGCGTGAGGAGTGCGTAAAGTTTTTATACCTTTAGGACAACCTTGACGTGACGAGACATGTGTTTACAAGTCAAACTCTAAATTTTCCAATGTTCGTGATGCTCCCTGATTCGATTTCCAGTTTTCATACAATTGTGATTTGTGATGTAGCCAGAGTATAACAAGTTTATCACGATCGTCAACTATCGAAAAATTGATATTCATTTTCAATGATCTACGATACGATATGCTACTATGCTACTCACTCACAAATTGTGTTATGATACTGCACACCGTAATAATAATAAGTCGCATTAAGGACTCATTTCTACTCGAAAATTATACATTCCGTAGTCACAACACAAACCTTGTCAGAAATCAAGACGCATAATAATATGAAAGTGAAATGCATTTGCATTCCATTGCGACAGACAGACTAGTAGTTCAAGCTCTCGAGTTGCGTGTCACTACCTACCAACTACCGATTCTTTGAAATCTCCATAAAAAATTCAATACATTACGATCTCTCAGACAAATTGTATGGTTGGTGGGTGATGTGATGTGAGGTTTGATTTTGTTGAAAGAAAGGAAGAAACTGAATGGGAAATCATTTTAGGTTAGCTTAATAAGTCACGGCACAACTTACTTAGAACTTTCTTCCTTGAGCATTGTAATACCTATATATATACCTATATGGTGTGCTACACCTAGATTTTGCTAATACTACTGCACTTTGCTCTATACAAAATACATAATTATCCCCTCTCTACCTATATTTATTTCAGTGAAATTACAAAACAGTAGTGTAGTGGTAGTGGTACAACACAACTCCACACACGCATCCATTTTACAGTGGTGTGCTGGTGGTTCCACCCAGACTTATTTGTAAAGTAGGAAGGGCACCTGAAAATCACAGTATTTTGCCATTTGCTCCTAATGAAGGGAATTGCTCTGGTCACATATGTGAGCTTCAAAAACTCGACAAGGCATCACTTGGTACAGGCTCAAAACTGCAATTTTGTCGAGGAAAGTGAAATAATTCAAATAATCGACTCTTATTTGGCTAATACTCATGACTAATAAATTTTGCACCTGTGAGAAAATCGAAATGTGTGATAAACACGATTGATTGAAGTTCACCCAAACATATATTTCATATATGGTAGGTATATGCATACTTGCATACCACGTCGTGTACGCCTATATTAAAGGTAGGTGGTGTAGCACATATATCCAATCTTGACTTAAGTGCAAGCTCATTCATACAATTTCGACGGGGAAAAAAA
>JAANSN010002250.1:0-25448 GCA_036850665.1 Dicranocentrus wangi | reverse complement strand
ACAAGGAGTTTCAACCATGAAATTTGGCGCTAGAAGTAGTGTGCTAATTATAGAAAGCGTGAATCTTGATCATAACGGGTTGTACATTTGTACTGCAAAGAACTACAAATCACACGACAAAATTAGTTGTTAACGGCAGGCATCCACTTTTTTCTATTTCAGTTTACCAGGCTTCATATGCAATGGGCTTCAGTTTTTTCAGTTTTACCAAAGAATTTAGAGTTTAGAGAGGTTATTTAACCTGAAAATACATCTCGCCATTTGAATCATCATAATTTTAACGTTGCCCGTGAATAATTGTTGCGAGTTCCAACTTTACGACAGAATTATTAGTTCAAAGTTTGTGCACTTTATTAGAATCCAATATTTTAAGGCATATACGCAGTCGATATCGTCGCAAAAAGAATCTCTCTTGATCATATCCATTAATTTCCTTTAAGTTAATTTGCCTTTAAAATTTATTGAATCCTGTTTGCATTATGCAGTACCTCCAAACATTGTTCCGTTCGCATTTGGATCGGACATTATTGAGGCCGGAGAGATGGCCCAGTTGCAATGCATAGTTAGCTCAGGTGATGCCCCGATCCAGATAACATGGTCATTTCATGGAAAGGACTCGTCGACTCGGAAGCAGACAGGAGTGAATACAATGAAGGTCGGGGAAAGGAGTAGTTTGTTAATCATTGATTCCGTAACGTCAGAACATGCAGGGACGTATACATGCTATGCAAAAAATGCAGTAGGAAATACTTCGTATTCCACTGATCTGAAAGTCAATGGTAAACAGCTAGCTTTAATGACAAATCTGCGGCCCGAGCACGCTCTGCTTCAAACTTGTAAATACACTCCGTTTAATTAATTATGTCCTAATCGAATTGATGTCCTGGTGCCTAACTTGAACTGAATATGTAAATAGTCATGTCCAAATATAATATTTTCCCATAAAGTGGCACCTCAGATCGTTCCATTTTCTTTTGGCGACCGAGATAAGCCCCTATTATGGGGAACACAAGCTCAAACCACCTGTTACGTCGCGGAGGGGGACACTCCACTCCAAATCTCATGGGCTTTTCATGGCTCGGACATTACTACAGAGGCTCAGAAAGGGATTCAAACGACAAAGTTTGGACAGCGAAGTAGCATAATTTTAATTGACCCTGTGGAGTTTTCTGCGAATTTCACCTGCTCAGCTAAAAACATAGCAGGAACGGCAAATTACACGGCTGAATTAATTGTGCAGAGTAAACCACGTCATTCAATTTATGCAGTTATATAGCTATCATTTTTATTTGCAGCCTTTCTACTGACAATGAGTTTCCTATTTTATGTTATCCTCTAACNTATCCTCTAACGAAACAGGGCTTGTTGGGAATTTGGAAGTTTTGGGTTGTGCTTATTTTAAGGCTAAATCATAAAATTCATATTGTGCAGTTCCTCCAACCATCATGCCATTCCAGTTTGGAGGTGATTCCCTAGAAGCTGGACAAATGGGCCAGTTAAATTGCATTGTGTTGTCGGGTGATACGCCCCTCCATTTCACGTGGTCATTTCAAGGGAAAGACACATCGACTCGGAAGCAGACTGGAGTTTCTACAATGAAATTAGGGGAGAGGAGTAGTATGCTAATGATAGAGTCAGTTACTTCAGAACACGCCGGCACCTACTCATGTCAAGTTAGGAATGCTGCTGGAAATGCGTCATACTCTGCAGAACTTAGGGTTAATGGTAATAACGTTCTGTCATTAAGCGTAAATCCTTTATCTGCTGCTTCTTAACCATGTATCCTTGAATTTACCTTACCTGGGGTACACTGGTACGAATCGAGATTAGAATACGCTGAGAATACACCTCTAAGAAATACATAGGAAATAGCTCTACGTGCTTTACCTCTATTTTACCTTGTTTCAAAGTACCTCCAAGCATCATCCCATTTTCATTTGGTAACGACGCAATGGAAGCAGGTGCAATGGGCCAACTGCAATGTATCGTTAGCTTTGGAGATCCTCCACTTCAAATAACATGGTCATTTCATGGTAGAGACTCTTCCACAAGGAAGCAAACAGGAGTGTCCACAATGAAAGTTGGAGAACGGAGTAGTTTACTTATAATAGATTCAGTTAATTCAGAGCATGTCGGGACATACACCTGCATTGCTAAAAATCCCGTAATGCATCTTATTCGACGGATCTTACTGTGAACGGTGATTTGCGTAGCACTTAAAGAAATAACGAATTGCTTGATTGCAATAATCCCTGCAAAAACAACAGGTACCTATATATAGACTCTCTCTCTCCGTTTCAGGAATTCCTGGCAATTGGCATACCTACTTCAAGCATATTGATACATATTTGCATTTAGAAGGAACATCGTAAGAATTTATTGCTTTTATCTAGCACCTCCAAACATTCTCCCATTTACATTTGGCAACGACGCGCTAGAAGCTGGTGATATGGGACAGCTCCAATGCATTGTCACATCTGGCGATGCTCCCCTCCAAATCACTTGGTCATTTCATGGAAATGACGCAACAAAACGGACACAAAAGGGAGTATCTACAATGAAAGTAGGAGAGCGAAGTAGCTTATTGATAATAGACGCTGTTAATTCCGAGCACGTTGGAACGTATACTTGTGTGGCTAAAAATACAGTGGCTAATGCAACATATTCGACGGAGCTGAGAGTAAATGGTAAATTACGAGGGAAATATCCTGCAATTACTCCCGCTGCGCTGTCGCATCTTCAATTTGCAAACCTGTATATATTCATCCTCCTGGCAATCTCCAGAATGCATTGTGTTTTAAAGGATAGAAAGCATTTATAATCAACTAATTCTTTTCATACATAGTGCCTCCAACCATATTACCGTTTCAATTCGCAAACGACGCGTCGGAAGCCGGTCAAATGGGTCAGCTTCAGTGTATCGTTGTATCTGGCGATGCTCCCCTCCAGATAACATGGTCCTTCCAGGGCAAGGACTCGACAACTAGGACACAAAAAGGGGTGTCTACCATGAAAGTTGGGGAGCGGAGTAGCTTACTTATAATCGATTCCCTGAATTCTGAACATGTTGGTACTTACCAGTCATACGTCATATTCAACTGACCTTAGAGTTAACGGTAAACGAGTTAGGCTAAAAACTCTGCATTCAATCGCATAGCATTTAGCTTACGCTGGATAACTTGCTTCCTTGATTCCAGGTGGTTACTTTAAGCTTAAGTAAGTTAGGTATTTTTAAGTTGTTCGCTTTTTCATATAGTTCCTCCAACGATTCTCCCCTTTACCTTTGGAAGTGATGATGTGGAAGCTGGGCAAATGGGACAACTCCAATGTATCATTGTGTCTGGAGATGCACCACTTCATATAACGTGGTCGTTTCATGGCCGTGATTCAACCACTCGGACACAGAAAGGGGTGTCTACTGTGAAATTTGGAGAACGTAGTAGCCTCCTAGTTATCGACTCAATTACTTCCGAACATGCAGGGACGTATAGTTGCTTTGTGAAAAATGCCGCAGGCAATGCTACATATGCCACGGAGTTGAGAGTAAATGGTACAAATCGGGCAACAATAATAATTGTTATGCGACGCAAATTGATGGAAGCAATGCTTGTACTTATTTGTCGCCTCCCCATAGTCCTCATTTTATCCATTTCAATTTTTGAGGTATCAATAATATGCGTAGTATAACTTATGCGTAGTATATAGTAGTAAAATGTGCATGTAAATCATAAAGTGTTGTACGGTTCATATTTCGTAAATTTGATCCAGTCCCCCCAAATATCCTTCCGTTCACTTTCGGAAACGACGCCTTAGAAGCCAGTGACATGGGGCAGCTCCAATGTATAGTAACGTCTGGAGATGCACCTCTTCAAATCACGTGGTCATTTCATGGAAAGGATTCTAGCACAATGAAACAGAAAGGTGTAAACACAGTAAAGTTTGGAGAACGGAGCAGCCTCCTTGTCATAGATTCAGTAAATTCTGAACATGTTGGAACGTACACCTGCCTAGCGAAGAATGTTAATCCTATTCCACAGAACTCAGGGTTAATGGTAAATACGTAGAAACATGAGGCTGACGTTGCTTGACTGCATAATATGCTTTTTCCTGTAAAATCCACATCATATTCCTAATCAATGGTTGATTTAACGATAGAAATATGGCTAATAGGTCATCCTCATCATATGGTCAAGGTTTAATCATACTCCATAGATAAACAAACATTTTTATTTTAAAGTTGCTCCCCGAATCATACCATTCACGTTTGGAGAGGAGCCTCTTCAAGCCGGCGAATTCAAGACGTTAGACTGTACCGTAGCTGAGGGCGATTTGCCCCTAACTATAACATGGATATTTCACGGTCAACAACTCTCCTCACAAATGGGAATTAACACGATGCGCATCGGAAAACGCACGAATTTACTAACGATTGACGCTGTTGCTGCATCCCATGTCGGTAACTATACATGCCAGGCGTCGAACAGTGTTGCGACTGCGAATTACTCTGCACAACTGACTGTCCATGGTTATTAAACAGACATTGACTTTTAAAAAACTGCTTATATTTTCTATGCTGCTGCTTTCTCTGGGTTTACTTTAAATTTAAAAGTTACATACGTAGGTAATACATAAGGTACCTAGTCTAGGAAAACATCATTTTATGATATCATTTAACTACATATTTCAGTGCCACCAAAAATTGTCCCTTTTGGTGGAGACGAGCCCTCCAGTTTTGGTGACGCAGTACAACTCACTTGTCTAGTAGCGACGGGTGACTTGCCCCTCCAGCTTACATGGTCCTTTCATGGATCAGATTCGGCTAAACAGAAACAGTGAAGGGGTTTCCATAATGAAGTTAGGTTCAAAGAGTAGTGTTCTCATAATTGAGTCATTGCAAGCACACCACAGTGGAAATTATACTTGTCGAGCTAGCAATCCCTCTGAATACACGGATGAATACACTACGTCAATTGTTGTGAATGGTATAAACTGAATTCAGTTGAATGCTCTAATTGCATAAATCTGCTACCTTAAAGCTATTCCTTTTAACCTAGTCCATACCCAATAATAGCCGTATGAAAGTGATATTATTAATGTTAAGTATTTGGTACAGTTTAATTAATAACCTTTGGGTCAATCTCAAATCTAACAAATATACCACAAACGTAATATTTTCCAGTTCCCCCCAAAATTGTTCCGTTTGGAGCAGGCGACGAGCCAATGAGTTTTGGCGACACGTTTACAGCTCACCTGTGTAGTTTCCTCGTCAGCAGATCTGCCATTACAGTTTACGTGGTCGTTTCATGGAACAGATTCCGCTAAACTGAAGCAGGAAGGGGTGTCCATTATGAAACTAGGTGTTAAAAGTAGTGTTTTGATAATCGAGTCTTTACAAGCGCATCACACCGGAAATTATTCGTGTCGAGCAAGTACACTGTACATTGTACACTGCGTCACTTGTTAACGGTATGATGATGGATGAAAGATTTGCAAACTTATTGCTGGCGCAATTGCTTTTTTATTTTTGTCATTTGTTAATATCTACCTTCCAAAGTTTCAAGCATCCACTTTAGAATAAATACAACAACGACATGCAATTCTAACCGAAATGAAGTTATACTTTATCCACCCAGTTAGTAATTATAAAATCAGCATATGATATGATAAATCAAAAATACATATTTTTACTTGTAGTCCCACCAAAAATTATTCCATTCACCTTTGGCGAAGGAGAAGGCGCCCTAAACGAAGGTGAAGTTGCACAAGTTCAGTGCTTCGTTTCTGTGGGTGAAGTTCCCCTACAAATCACATGGTCATTTCACAGCACAACATTGGGTGATAAGTCGCAAGACGGGGTTTCCATAATGAAGCTGGGACCTCGAAGTAGTGTTCTCATGATTGACTACGTGAAAGCTAGTCATGCTGGTAGTTATTCGTGCAGTGCGTCAAATTTGGCAGGCATAGATGAATACACGACTACACTCGTGGTCAATGGTACACATTAACATCCTTTTAAAAGACGTATTGCTTAATGGCGTAGCTTGTACCAATGCTTTCTATGCTTTCTCTAGTCAATTTGCACTCCTGTTATCCATGAAAAGCTCCTTCGGTGATTGAACGTTATTTTGGTAAAGAAAATGGCTCGTAATACCTAGGAATATCGCAATTTCGAGCAGAATGTAGTCGAGTAATAAATTACAATTTCGTAATAGTGCCCCCACGAATCGTCCCGTTTTCTTTTGGAGAAGAACCACTTGAAGCCGGTAGTCACGCCACTCTCACGTGCACTGCGGATATGGTATAAATGTCATTTCTGAATTGGTTCATTAGTCCTTCGTAGTACTTGTACTTATATTTTATAGGATACATAATTACCTATATTACTAAAAGTTTTCTTGCATGCAATAGGGAGATCTACCCCTAAAAATATCTTGGATATTTCATGGCCAAGAGAGCCAAGAGGTATCTTCGAAAATGGGGATAGAAACACAAAAGTTTGGCAAACGAACGAATATGCTCTCGATCGAAAATGTTGCTCAATTCCATATGGGCAATTACACATGTGCAGCAACTAACGCTATTGGATCGGCTAGTCATAGTGCAGAGTTGGTTGTTCAAGGTTGATTAACAAGTATTTTTAAATTATTGTTTCATGAAAATGTCAAATACGGTCGCATGTGCTGCTGGGTTATAATTTTTTTTTGAAAAATGTCTTAATCGCATCCACCATACCCACACAATTATTCGACTCTACCTACCTGTTGATTTCATATTGTTAGAAGTAAAGCGAAATAGCAAATATGTTTTTTTAATATATATCAGTCACTGACAATTTGATAATGTCCCACAGTACCGCCTCGAATCGTACCATTTTCCTTCGGAGAAGATACACTATCAGCAGGATCACACACATCACTAACATGCTTTGTAGATCAGGGTGACATGCCTTTATCAATTTCATGGATATTTCACGGCGAAGAGTTGTCATCTCAGATGGGAATAGAAACAACAAAACTTGGAAAGCGTAATAATATTCTGAATATTGAAAGCATTGCACCATTTCATGCGGGTATATTTTAATTGACATTATAACAAAACACATATATTCAGAATGTTTCACGTTGCATTGCAAGTTTCAAGTTTCTTTTCAATTACAAAAGGTGACTACACGTGTGTAGCGACTAACAAAGGCGGTCAGACGAACTACACTGCTGTCCTAGTTGTTCAGGGTATTGCTGCACTTTCGACTGATTTACGTGGCTTGTTGCAATATGCTGTGAATGCAAAGCTTTAAAATATCCTTTCGGCAAATCATAGTTTCAGGAGTTAGTAAATGATTGACTTGTATTAGGATTATGTTAAGGTCAAAAGGCATTTTTGACATAAGAATTGGTAGATCCCATCGTAATTTCTTCATTGTTTTGAGTAACGAGTTCAACGTAGGTCATTTTAATAATATTATTATTTAGTTCCACCTCGAATCGTACCCTTTGCTTTCGGAGATGAACCCCTAGAAGCCGGAACCCATACTTCACTCCAATGTTTAGTAGATCAAGGAGATACGCCGCTAACAATCTCATGGGTATTTCATGGCCAAGAGTTGTCATCCAAAATGGGAATAGAAACAACAAAAATTGGGAAAAGGAATAATTTGCTGTCAATTGAAAGCATTGCACCGTTTCATACTGGTACAAATACAAAGTATTCGTTCGACTCTAATATCCTACGTTAGCGTGTCACGGGTTGGAATGTAATATTTATCTGGTAAATAATGAAGGAAACTACACTTGTGTTGCCTCAAACAAAGGCGAATTATACAGCTGTCTTGGTCGTTCAGGGTACTTCATTTAGTAATTTCTGTGCTGGTTTTGGCTTTATGCGGCAAAAGTGCTTGTTTGCTTTACCTTCAAAGTAACGGTCTTTCAGGAGCATATTTCATAGCATTCTAGCTAGACTTACTTTAGGACCAAAGGACCACAGTGATGACAAATGCAAGTTGCAGTATTGACATTGAAATATAAATTCATTTCAGTTGCCCCATACATACTTCCATTTTCATTTGGAGATGAGCCGCTGACAGCCAACGCTTTTGCTACAATTCAGTGCAGTGTTGACGGTAACAACTAATAAAATAAAATATATATCTCACAGCTCATCTGTCGAAGCGTGTACCGATACCAATGCTAAATGTTGAAGATTTGTCTGTAAAGGCGATACCCCACTGACTATCTCTTGGATCTTCCACGGTCAAGAGCTATCTTCCCAGATGGGAATAGAGACAATGCGACTTGGCAAAAGGACTAACATTCTGACTATTGAAAATGTTGCTCCATTTCATATGGGTATTCCAAAAGCAAAGTACTAACTCATTATTACTAAAACATGTTTGGGGGGAATACCTAACATTTAATGATTTGACAAAATGAAGGAAACTATACATGCGTTGCGTCCAACAGCGGTCCTGGCTGTCCAGGGTATATTGTTGTGATTTAAAAATTGTTGCCAATAGGACAATGCTTTTGTGTAGCATTTGCTTTCACCCTCGATTGTTATCTGGCTGGGTTGAATGAACATCATACGCATGTCCCACAAAAGGGCAATGTTTACGTATTTGTAGACTAAACAGTTCGTGAGTTCAATTGTGAGTATTGACCGTCTGCATTGCAACATTTTAGAAAAATATTTCATTGCGTTTTTATAGCACCGCCAAGAATACAACCTTTCAGTTTTAGTGAAGACGCCTTATTCGCTGGTGAATCGACTCAAATTCAGTGTTATGTGAATGGTAACATTACATTAACCAACACATTAATGTAACATTAAATGAGGAAATTATGTGCATATATACAATGGAATATTAACGGATTTAAGGTGATACTCCTCTCAGGATTAGTTGGACATTTCAAGGCTTTGGCTCGTCATTGAACTCCCTGACAGGAGTAGAAATATCGAAAGCTGGTCAAAGGAGTAGTCTCCTAAGTATCGAGTCTTTGTCGGCCGAACATTCAGGAAACTATACTGTAATTTGCTAACCATTCTTAAGATATTTTAACGAAATTCTTGTTGCAACTCAGGAATAATATAATTTGTTTAGTGTACAGCAAGAAACGCCGCGAATTCAGCGAATTACAGTGCCCCTTTACTTGTAAATGGTTAGAAAGTGTATTTGTCATTGGGAATTTATACGCTGCTATTATTGGGTTGCAAATCTGCGAAGCGCTTCATTGGTTTTAATTTCTCTAGAGACCAGTTTCCAAAATAGACTATTACAGGAATATGGAATATGTTTCCGACGAACTTGTTCCATGTCACACATATTCATATGGTGTAAAAATGAAAACATGTAATAGATCACGAATGTGAGCACAGTACAACAAAACGAATGAATTAAATACTAACTGTGGTAACTTACAGTTCCCCCAAGTATTGTCCCATTTGACTTCGGAGAGGAGCCAGTATTTGCAGGAGGCACTACACAAGCAACCTGCTTGGTATCATTAGGTTTGTGGACTGTAAACAACGTCTTTCAATCAATGTAATAAATAAATAAAAATGAGGGGAGTACAGCTTTGAAAATTATGCTCAGGGGACACCCCCATGGATGTAACCTGGAGTTTTCAAGGAGGTCGGTTAAGCTCACATCTTGGTTTGAAAACAACGCTAATAGGTACCAGAATGAGTGTACTTTTAGTCGAACCAGTAATTCCAGGAAACAGTGGGGTTTACACTTGCACAGCAAGGAACCGTGTAGGAATCGCCAACTCCTCAGCAGTTCTGGAAGTATATGGTGCGTAGCACGAACATGTTGAGTAATATATGGCGGTTTAACGAATGTGTAGAGCTGAGTGAAACGTGCGCTGCTGAGTATATATTAAATGCACAATGGATGAATGATCTGAGTGAATACTTAGGTATAAAAATGTGTAAAAGACCTGTAGGAGACACTCTATTTAGGTGCAAATTTCAGTGTGTGCAATGACATGCGTTGCGTGTAGAGTAAAAGTAAAAACAAACTTTCACTTGTACATTTAGGCACATATTTAGCTCATTTGTATGACAGCATCAATGAGAAACAGAAAACTGTACATATAGGTTGCCAGGATGTCCCACATTGACCCCACACCTTTCTCCATTTCCTTCCATCTGCAAATCCTGTAGTATTACAATTTCTGTTTTTATTTCAAATTTTTATATTTTGGTTTTATACACATTTATATATATATATTGTTAGTAAGTCTATTTTTATGTATGGGATTCCATGCTTTTTCTATTTTCTCTTACCGAGCATGTCAACTTTTTCCAGTTTTATCCCTGCAGCATGCGCTTCGCTTCAAGCTATGCATATTATATTCCAAACTTAAGTCTGAACATAAAGTCTAATATGAGTTGTGCTGTGTGTAGTTCCTCCACGCTGGATTGTTGAGCCTACTGATAGAGCGTTTGCTCAAGGAAGTGATTCCCGAATTGAATGTAAGGCTGATGGATTCCCTAAACCAACTGTGACATGGAAGAAAGCTGCAGGTGCGTGGTTTTATTAAAGTGTTTACCAGGACATATCTCTAAAAGTCGCGTTGTGATAAATATTTACATGCGACATGCTGATTGAATTGCTCTAGGTGATGGTCCGATGGATTATCGCGATTTGAAAGGCTCTGCCCCTGGAATGCGAGTTGAAGATGGAGCTCTTGTCATTGCTGCAGTCCCTAAGCAAGCCGAAGGTTATTACTTGTGCGAAGCCAACAACGGAATTGGAGCTGGACTATCTGCTGTCATTTATCTTTCTGTGCAAGGTACCCATAATTTGATTTAATTAAATTGTCGTGTATATTTTGCTTCAGTGTAGACATAAGTATATTTATATTTTCAGCGCCTCCCCAATTCGAAATTAAATTCCGCAACCAAACGGCTCGTCGTGGGGAACCTGCTATTCTACAGTGTGAGGCTAAGGGAGAAAAACCTATTGGAATTTTGTGGAGCCGTGATGGAAAGCGACTTGACCCCAAAGCCGATCCTCGATACACCATCCGTGAAGAAATTTTATCCAATGGAGTACTCAGTGACTTGAGCGTTAAACGGGCTGAAAGAACCGACTCTGCTGTGTTCACATGTGTTGCTACCAATGCATTCGGATCTGACGAAACAAGTATCAATCTGATAGTTCAAGAACCCCCAGAAACCCCATTTGGATTAAAGGTTTTGGACAAGTCTGGTCGTTCTGTTCAACTTGCGTGGAATGAACCCTACAGCGGAAACTCACCAATCACTCGGTTCTACATTGAGTACAAGATGTCAAAGAGCGATTGGAATAGTGGAAAAGATCGTGTCTTGGTTCCTGGATCGCAAACAATGGCTGGCGTTTACAATCTCCGACCGGCGACAACGTACCATTTGAGGCTTGTTGCTGAAAATGAAATTGGAACATCGGAAGCATCTCAATCCGTTACTATTATTACTGCGGAAGAAGCCCCATCTGGTCCACCACAAAACATTCAGGTTGAGCCTGTTGATCAGCACACTCTCAAGGTTACTTGGAAGCCACCACTTCGTGAAGAGTGGAACGGGGAAATTATGGGATACTATGTTGGATATAAACTTGCTTCGTCAGACAAACCTTACTTGTTCGAAACTGTGGAATTCTCCAGGGAAGTTGGAAAGGAACATCATCTAATGGTTTCTAACCTGAAGTAAGCTGTAATGTCAGGAGAATATTCAATGTATGTAAAAAGAGTCATTGCAATTGCAACTTTTACTTATTTTTTTTTATTTTCAGGACATACACTGAATACTCCGTTGTTGTGCAAGCGTTCAACCGGGTTGGACCTGGACCAATGTCGAAAGAAATTACCCAACATACGGCTGAAGGGAAACCCGATCAACCACCACAGGATATTAGCTGCACCACTTTGACTTCGCAATCCATTCGAGTTTCATGGACATCTCCGCCACTAGCCTCAGCAAACGGTGTAATCAAAGGTTACAAAGTTATTTATGGCCCATCTGCAACGTGGTACGGTAAGTGGGCATGCACTCTCGTTATTGTTGGGTGTATATTAGTTTCGTGCTTGTTCCATAGATTTATTTTTGTTCTTATTCCGTGTAGATGACAAAACCAAGGATGTTAAAGTAACGGCAGCCAGTGAAATCATCCTCCATGGTCTGAAGAAATATACCGACTACAACATTACCATTTTGGCTTACACCAACGGTGGAGATGGCAAGGCATCCGAGGCCATTTCGTGCCACACTGAGCAGGACGTCCCTGGACCACCAATGGCCGTTAAAGCTAGCGTTATGTCGGTAGACTCTGTACTTATTAGCTGGCAGGTGGGTTCACAATAATGGCTGTTTTCGTAAAATAACGTGCATCGTACATCGTAAAATAAATATTTAACTAAATGATTTTTATAGCCACCTGCACAACCCAATGGAATCGTCACTCAATACACAGTTTACATCCGAACTGTGGAACCAAAGGAATCCGAACCTAAAGCCCAGAAAATCCCATCATTCCAAACCACTTACGAAATGTCTTCGCTGAAGAGAAAGGAACGGTATGAATTCTGGGTTACGGCTTCCACTGCAATTGGAGAAGGTTCTGCTTCCAAGTCGGTAACGATTTCTCCTTCAAACAAGGTCCCTGCCAAGATTGCTTCATTCGCAGAAAAAATTGTGGCCACTCATCGGGAAGATGTCAAATTGCCGTGTCAGGTAAAGTTTTCAAACTCATGCTACACTCGTCAGGACTTGCAAAATACGAAGTTCATGATTTAATGGTTTCCTACTTATCTTTTTAGTCTGTTGGTGTCCCTGCTCCTGAAATTAAGTGGAAGGTAAATAGTTTTAACCATAACATTGTAAAATAAATATTCAAGTGCACACTTGAAATCTTTCATACGATCTATTCCGTAGGTGAAGGGACAACCTCTCACGCAAAGTGATCGCCTCCGATTATTACCCGATGGAAGCTTATTAATTAAAGAAGTTACTCGAAAGGACGCTGGTGATTATGCTTGCCGTGCTGAGAATTCCTTTGGACAAGATGCCATCATGCACTCGCTTGTGGTATGAATATAAACTTGCCAATTTCCAATGAGTATTTTAATATTTAATTTTTGAGAAGGATTTTATTTTAAATCTTTTTATCGTCTATAACTAAACAGGTTCAAGCTCCACCTCAACCACCAAGTATTTCTCATTCTGGAACAACTGGAACGTCTCTCACTGTCCGTCTAAAGCCTCCAACCGATAGCGTTCCCCTTCACGGAATGACCCTTCACTACAAACAAGACTTTGGAGAATGGGAAACCACACAGATTCCTCCCGCTACATCTGAATACACTTTGGAAGGCTTGAGCTGTGGAACCCGCTACCAGCTATATGCCACCTCTTTCAACAGCATTGGAACTGGAGAAGCCTCTGATATGTTGACCATCCGAACAAAGGGAGCTAAACCTGGCGTTCCTCCTGCACAAAAGTTTATCGAAGTTTCTCAAAACAGCGTAACCCTTCACTTGAGTGCTTGGGACGATGGCGGCTGTCCAATGTTGTATTTCGTTGTAGAATACAAGGCGAAGTATGTTTCCAATATATCAGAGCTCAGCTTGTTAAATCAAATTACATAATGACATGAATGAGTTTCTTTATAATGTAGACACCAGGGCGAATGGACCATGGTTTCAAACAGCGTGAAGCCAAGTGGAAACTACGTCGTTCTTGATCTAACCCCTGCAACATGGTACCAATTACGCGTCACTGCCCATAACAATGTCGGATTTACCCAAGCTGAATTTGAATTTGCAACCCTGACCATCATGGGAAGTACGTAATTGTTGCATCCCTTGAGAATCCCTTTGCTTTTCCTTTCTTTTTATCTTTACTAGTTAGTTGCATTCATATTATTTTTAAAAACGATATCAGTCTTTTTTCTGGAGGGTGCGGGTTTCATTTCATGTAATTTTATTTTCAGTTGGACATTTTTTCACCTGACAAAAAATCCTTTTTCAGCATCAGTGTAACGTAGTTGATTTATCCTATTCACTGCAATTTTAATTTTTACGTTGGAGATGTCTCAATCTCTAGTTGCTAGAAACCTAACCATAAATTCCAGTAGCTAACTTCCAACGTTGACTTTTTATTATATATATAGGATATATTTAAATTACAAAATGTAAGAGAAGCAAAATTAGTACTAACTCTAAACCAGAAAAACTATATGCTTAGGAGTAAATTACCTATCTTTTGAATTTTTACCGAGGGATCCATGTGTTGTTATTATTGATATTTTCATAGATATATTGGCCCCACCATCACGTGAAGATAGCAGAGATTATGCGTCAGAGTGGATTGCATTCATTAGTGGAAATCTTAACCTTGTAGTTCCTGTAGTCACAGCAGTTATTGTAATTTTCACCGCTCTGATCACAATCTGTGCCCTCCGGCGTGGAAAGACTGATAATGTTCACAAAGGTAATGAATGTCGTTTACTGTAGCTCTCTTTTGTTTTTTCCTGTTCTTAAACAACCTATAGCTAGGATTGGGCCAGTCCGATCAAATGACTATGGACGTGGGATGATGGAACTTTTACCGTGGCTCCCAGAATGGGTTGATTACAACATGCTCATTGCTGGATTAGCGATGGTAGTCATTATTACTGTTGGTATTGTTGTCATTTGTGTGGCCGTTGCGAGACGAAATCGTGGACCGGAAAGCGTCCGACTTCGAGGTTCCTGACTTTAGAAATTTATTTTGTACTGGCTATATAACTCTTTGCTACGAACTTTTAACGGATTCGAATTCGAAATTCATTGGTTGAGTAGGTATTATATGTGCATCATGTAAAATCCTTTTGTTCCAAACCCGTGTGATTTAACGTGTTTCCACAGATGAGGGTCTATATGCTCAACCAGACATGCGTGGAATGACTCTGAAACGAGAATATCGGGATGAACTTGGTTACATTGCTCCACCTAACCGAAAACTTCCTCCGGTTCCTGGATCAAACTACAGCACTTGCGATAGGATCAAGAAAGGTAGGTTGCATATAACGTGGGATTGTGGGAATATATTTCATAATTATATTTGTCCAAACTATCATCAATTTCGGAAAGGTTTTAGCCCCAAAATGAGCATCTATATATACCGGTAAGATTAACTGTGTATGCATGAAACCAATTGTTGAAGACCGTTTTAGCCTTTTTTTATCATCCCAATGCACGTCCTTCAGTGTTATTATTATTAGTAACTTGCGGAATGCGAACTCATATTTAATAACCCTGAACTCAAATAAGTGTTTTGCTCTAGTCTAGTTTTGTAATGAGACCTGTAAATTTGAAAGGGAATGTATTGGAATGCCAGGTCCAAAATTTAGAATTTAGAAGGTTTTTATTTTTCGTGCTTTAAATGTTCACTGTAAACACTTCTCTCAGGTCAAGCTACATGGAACCCAAAGAGGATAGCAGCATCAGCAGGAGGTCCTCATACATACGAAGAGCTTGCAGATGGAGGGGGTGGCAATTACTACGACGGTAAACCACCAGTGCCACCACATGCCCACGATGATAGTTATAGTAGGCCCGTTAACGGTGGTAAATATATTCATACCCCTTGATCCGCTTAGATCGTCTCGTCTGTAAATAACTCTGTTTATCGTTGTTCGCATATTCGTATCAGTTTCATCTCCATCTTGAATCTTCTTCACAAACTTTTACTCTGATTTTCCGTTAAATCGAAAACTATGTATGTAATTGTATGTTTCACAAAACTTTATCTCTAATTCGAGTATCGCTGATTTTTATATGAAAGTAGAGTATTTGGTACTAATTGAGACATCCTTCTTCAGTCTCTAGGTCTGTATCTAACTTTTACTTATTTCTTAAAAGCACAATTATAACTTGCTTTGTGCAATCCATATGTATGATCTGTAGTTGACTACAATTAAAAGTGCTTAATGTCACTTTAATCAGTTAAGCCATGTGATTGTAAGTAAGATTTACTAATTCTTTTGTGTCCAAATCTTCAGGGCCTGGTGGACCTGATGAAGAAATCTGTCCTTATGCCACTTTCCATCTTTTGGGCTTCCGGGAGGAAATGGATCCTTCAAAATTAGCTCAAACTTTGCCACATCCACCTGGTCATGGTCACCATCGTGGAGGATCTCAGTCTGCTGTATGTTTAAATTTGCTTGTTATACATAAAGTAGGGCTGTCCTTGTATGAAATTTTAAAACTCGATTTGCAGCCACGAGGGACCAGCACCACACGGTATGGACGTGGACCAGTCGGCTCAGGTGTCGTTTCTTCCGTTGCTGGAGGTGGAACTGTTGGACCAAACGGAATCATTTTACCTTCTAACAACGTCTTCTCCCCTGAGTATGACGATCCTGCAAACATTGAAGACGAATATGGGTACAATAGCCCAAATCGTAGGGGATCTTTAGGCCGACGATCAATGGGTAAGGAATTATGCATTTGTAATTGTTCTTGTAATTCAAGGATTCAAATGTAGAACGGTGACTTGTCACGCCCATTGTCCATTGTCATGCTTGTAGGATCCATGCGCGCTGTTCCAATTCCAGAGAGCCCTTCCCCTCCTCCACCACCACCACCTCGCCCAACAGACTCTGGCACTCCAAACTCCACCCCATCTCACTCCCAGAACAACCAAAGCACTAACTCTGCAAACGACTCTAAAGAATCCAACGAATTGTCTGAGGCTGAATGCGACCGCGATCCATTGATCCGCAACCGCAACTCTCTTGGCGGCGCTTCCCCTGGCACAAACACTGAAGAAATGCGACGACTGCTTGAAAAGTAAGTTTTTGTGTCATTCCGTGTCTTGTGAACCGTGTCTGCATGTATTTACCCTGAACTTTGTCCCACTCTAATATGATACTTCCTCCTTGTAATGCTGCTTGACTTTTTCTCGGGATAAAAAGGAACCAGTAAGTGTTTTACTAAGTATTTGTCTCATTGTCTCTGTTTATCATCAGTATTACAATATTTTGTCCACTAATCTTCTTCATACATAAAATCTTTATAGCCAATGCTAATTTGTCCATCATTCAACTAATTTTAGAAATGAAGCGGCTCATCCCATCCCTAACGGTTTGACTCCTTACGACACAGTCAATGTCTAAGGCTACCAGCATGAATGAGGACCTTCGTGGGTGGAGCAAACCATCCTCTTGTAATATACCAAAGAATTCAGTTTGATCAAGTTGTTGTAATTGTAATAATGTTTTACATGCATCCTAGACTAGGAAACATAATTCATCATTAACCACATATTAGACTGGGTATGAGTCTCGTGAGTAGCATGGTGTTTGTGTGTGTGCCAGTGTGCAAGTCTTAAATTTAGAAAAACACGTTACGACAAACGTAACAACAAAAACAGTCATTTGTATCACTTAAATAATGCATGTATAACATAAAATAGTATACTACACCATACTCCATAATACTGTGACGAAAAATGTTAATCGATTTTAAACAAGTTTGTGATTTTTTTAGCATAATCAAATTTAGAGTTAGTTGCATTTAGTCTACATTTTGTAGTGTAGGTAGTTTGTTTCTTTTTGTCGCATTGTGTAGCGTTATGTGCCAATTTCCGTTGTATATTTTAAAAATACTCGTTTTCCCTGTGGGTTTAATTGCGTTGGATTTTGGTTTTTCATTATGCATTTAATTTAATACTTCATCGTTTTGGTCTGGTAGAGCTATTTACTTACTTGACGATAAGTTTTGGCTTGTATTTAAACAAATGTGATTTTTACAACTTTTTTAAAAAAGAAATCGGGGATAACATAATTTGCCGAATGTCACCCATACGATATATGATATGATACCCATTGAATAACGGAGGAACTGATAAAAATGAATGCAAGGTGATTTCACCGCTCACTACCGTTAAAGACTTGACATGTATATTTACGTAGCGACATTTCCTTGCTTTGCAAAACCCTATCGTGAATTGTCGCTATCTGCTCTCGCTTGATATTTGCAAGAGTGATCCATGACTTTTTCTCACATGTTAAGTGGCCAAGTAATGTCGTTTGCCCCGTGTGGTAAAAGCAGTTTCAGGATAAATATTTAATAACTCTCAAAAGTTTCTATACGTGTGCGTATAAAGGTTAGACTTCAAAATCAAGAAAAAAAACATTTGTAGCTTTTAGTCAATCATTCACTTCCATCACAATAGGTGTTACAAGCCAATTTACCAGGATATTACAACCATGTAGATCTTGATATACTTATATATGAGATAACGTGAATTGCAACGAACTGTTTATGCGTTAATTATACAATGAACCCATTTCCTCGTTTGATACCGTCAAATGTTATATACTCAATAAGTAATTTAAACAATATGCATGTTTTCCACATGTGCGATAATTGTAAGTTTCAACGCATTAATTTTTAAACATCATTTTTAGGACAAAATAAAACACTGGCGAATGTTCTTGGGAATGTAAGCTATGCAAATAAGGCGAGTGAAAGTATTCGTTTAGTTTTAAGTTTTTTAGTTAGTTCTTCTCAAGCGAGATGCATCAAGGATTAAGGTTCTTTTGAAGACAGTCTCATCATTTAAAAACTTAAGGCGTACAGTAGACCTATGCCATTTTTGCTCATCCGAGTTTGCCAAATGTATATTGTGAGATGTGAGATCAGAGTTGTTAATTGACTGTGGTCTATGAAAGCAAGAAAGATTTGCGTATATTTTGTAGTGCAGGCTTTAAGAAAGGGAAAGACTTTAGGTAGGAATAAATGAGGAGAAAATAATACAAGTTTTCAAGGAACCTTTTGAGATTTTGTGGAGGAAAGGAGAGGAAAAATTAGTGTACCGCTGCAACGTTTTTTCTCCCTTGTTTGCACTGGGGGCAAGGGTAGCTAAAAGAATAAAAATTTTCTAGCTGCTTTTTATTCATATCTACGCTTCAAGCTTCAGTAACTCCTATGAAATATGGAATAGTTATGATGATGGAATATAATATACGTATGCAATGCATGAGATTTTATAGCTTTATCAAACATGAGTGGACTATTAGGGGAAAAGATTTAACGAACTGGAATGATGTAGTTTGTAGATGGCGACGATACACTGAGGAACGGGCTTTTTGATGCGGTTATAAGCTCAACATATATATTCTCTCACTGTGCTCCAAAATATTATACTTATCTTAAATGTGTATAAACTAGTCTCAATATGTGAACAAGGACGTCATATTATATGGGGGCTCTCTATATTTTAAAAATTTATTTCTCACCGGACGAATCCTTTGTTCCTATTTTTCTCTGTTTCTGTATAAACACGAGCGCGCTCAAAGGTCTGTACCGTGGACTGCCTCAAAGAATACATTTGCCAGAAAACATTTTTAGTGGAAATGCATGTCCTCTTTCCATTTCACTGAACTGAATCGTATGATTTTTGTCAAAATTGGGAAAACTAATATATTTTAATTTGTATGCGACTAATGCACCCACTACAAAAGAATACCTATTGTATATTCGTTGCTCAAGAAAATGAAATATCACAAAAAGTTATATGCAGAGGTTGTAACCGTATAAAAACGTTCACTGTCTCAGGCCAAGCATGAAATATATAATGTGGATGCTCACAAAAGTGTAAAAAAAAATATCAGAGAGGATTTTAAAAACTTAATTAAAATCGTAGTCAGCAAAATAAAAGGGGGAAAGGAAAGTCATTCGCCAGAACAAGTTTTAAAATCGTTATATGTATTTATATAAGGCGTTTGTGTGTGTATGTGTCTGGTTGTGTGTGCTTCTCCAATACAAAAACAATACTAATATCGTCGTCGTGTGTAGGTTATCTCTTTGGAAGAATCTTTTAGCCGAGTAAGAAACAACAAATTGCTTGCAACGCTCTTGTCTAGTGTATCATGCAAAACTCTCTAAACTAAACGTATTTGAGTCATGAATAACGTAGTGGTTAGAGATAGAAAGGACCAGTACTTCATAAATATATTGCCCATATGTCTTCTGCTGACAAACATCACTTCCAGACAGGTAGCCCAGAGACAATTTTCCCCTCTTGGGAACGTTCGTTCCATAAACGAGGGCCTGCACATGTAATCTTTTAATGCAAACAGTAATTGAATAGTCACGTAGAACGAGGAAATAAAGAAATGGCTTCATGAAATTAGATTTTTCTCTTATCCATGCTCCAGTAAAACTTTCTTGCATGAGGAACTAAAGGGAATACCCTTGTCACCATTCCGCCATTCCATCCGAATAGGTAGACAGTGATGATCTAGAGTGGAGTGGAGGGAGTGGGAGTCGAGAACTTGGCCAAAATTTTAGTATTATAGTTGTAGTCGCTTATAAGTCATGCAGGGGGAAACTTTTACTTGTAGTCATCATATCAAGCCTGTTCAAGAGCCGGAAGCGGAAAGCTAGAACTAGTTCAGTCAGTCAGTCAGTCGTGTACCCTTCTGTACTTAAGAAATAAAGCATACTTATACGTTTCCTGTGTGCTCATGATATTTTCATATCCTCTTGAACTAAATAATACCTAAATGCATTTCTTTTTTCCTTCCAATTCCAACCTCGTAAATTATTTCCCGTCCCAAAAGTTAGATTTGCCCGAGTCAATTTTCAACACAGCCTGCATCCATATTTCTGATTATGAGTTCAATTGTACTTTTCATTTCCTGAATTCGATTTCAACTCTCACCTAAAATTCCTGTGTACGCAGTGGTTTTAATGCATCCCAAAGTCTGTCAATTAACTCCCTCGCGTGATTCCGATATGTTTGAGTTGTACTCACCCATAAAAGTTGGGAATGTGGGCAAAGCCCAAATGATAATGACAGGGTAAAGATATAGGTTTTCCCGGTGTGTGTGCCGCCACACTCACGCTGTTCTAGCTACAAATAATGTAGGTCATTCTCCTCCCTCCTCATCCGGTGAAAATCTCAAGAACATCAAGAGAAACGACTTTCTATGTAAATGTGATCTCCACTTTGGTTTCGTTGTGTCCACACAGTGTAAGCAAGCAGTTGACAGGTATCATGTATAGGTTATGTACTGGTCTACCTACTCAACGAAAAAGTTGGGGATAAGCGTAGTAAAGTGAAAGTGCATGTAGGCAGTCATGTATTTCATTTTCCATGGTCGGGATTATGTGAAATGAATGTATAGGTTAACTCAAGGGAAGGGAAGCATCCAACACATTTGTTCGTGCAGGCATTGTATAGGCAGGGGGAACGTAACACAAGTCTCTGGGATCGAACCGGGGCATTATGCTTGTACTGCTACCCTTTTTTCGTAGGTAAGCAGTTCGTTGTGGTCTTACTACGCACAGTAGGTGTAGAAAAGTAGTAAAACTGTAGTAAAATCATTAGGCTATACAACATACAAAAATATAAAACATTTTACTGTATCTCCACAATAATCAATGCTTGATAAGGAAAACGTAACTATGCTTCTGCTTCACTCTTGATATTATGAAAAACAATTACTGTTATACAATATACTATTATTAACTATCTATGATTCTTGATGTAGATGTCATGATTCCAATTGTGTAATAAAAACCAACAAAAATGTAATTAGCTCTAGTTTTCTGCTTCCTTTTGTCATCAACTACGCATCATTTTCTCATGTGCACGCGTCCTCCAACATGATGTGTATTCATTCAATTCCATTCCTGTGGTTGTACACCAGGGAACATTTTGCCAAAGTTATTGCCTCTTGGGACATGGGTGACATGACGGTGACAAGGAGCTATTATGATGTGGTGAACCCGGCTGGAGACCCGTGTACTTTCGTGGTTGTGAAAGGGCAAATTATATACCATCCCACATCCTAAATTACAGGGTGCCTAGAAAATTATGCGTCTTACCTGGAAGTCTAACCCAAAATTGACGCAGTTACTCTCACATGTATTAATGTTCCGCTCGGCGCAGTATTTATAATGGAAAAGACATTTTCTCCTCGTGATGGTTTCTCTCAGCACGTGCATCCCATAACGGCATAATGTATAAGACAAATCAAGTGATCTCAACTCAACGTGGGGCAACATCAGATCCCGAATAAAATTCATTTTTTATTACAATAGTAGCAGCATCTGCCGCTCAAACGGTAAATATTGATCACAATTTCCAGCTAATTGTTCCTAGAACTGAAAAAATCTGGTATTTTCCCACGTTAAAATCTCGTCTTCAAGATTTAACAAGAGAAAGCGTTTTGCGTAAGCATTTTTTTACGGGGGAGCTGCAGACAAAAAACCTTTCATCGCTCGTGATAGCACTCTTTAAATTCCAACTGAATAGATATTTCCAGCTGTTATATGAGTCAGGGCTTCATACATATTTTACATCATTAAGACCCATTTTTTTAGCTACACACCCACTCATCCACTTGGCTAATTGGAAGTACATATCTGTCTACATAGACTAGAAGAGAGAGTTACGTTACGCATTATGTAAATATGAAGGTGCTTGCGTTACACGTATTTGCACCATCAACCAACGTCGAGAATCCCAAAGTACATCTAAACGAGCTAGCATTGAACAAGTGAAAAAGCTCAGAGAGAAGAAGGACTTTTTACGAAAATTATTTTCATGTATTTTTAGCATTACCTTCTACCTATTCATTACTAAATCTACGTCATGTTGTTACATAGAATCCTCTTATTTTTCAGTACTTTAATGCATATACCATTGCTGACTCACTTAACCTTTAACGATTAGCATATAATACCTATATATAGGTATGTACAGATATTTACAATTAAATATAAACAAGTTAAAAAGCTATATATGTAGCTTTGATATAATTGTGGATACAATACTCTCAAGTCTTTTCTACATGATATATATTACGTTTCGAATAATATGCATGCCATATATTTGCCTTGAAATGTTGTTGCTCTCTCAGAAAATGAGAAATTTGTTTATAAAGTACACTAACAGTTTTTTCCATCATTTTCTCTTTTAAAATTGAAGGCAAATCAGAGATATAGATAGTTCCAGTTCCACAAAAATGATTCGACACTTGCCTAAACCTATTCCTAAGCTTACAAAGACTTTTTACGAATCATTATAAACTTGATTATGTAGCTGGAGAGTGGAGACGTAGTGTTTTCTACCACAGGACAATGACATTGTGGGTTGGTGTTGACTTCGCAGTTTTTTTTAGTGAAAATGATTTTATAATTATTTCAAGGTTTGCTTCGTGACTTGTTTACCCTTTTCCCGTGGTTTCAGTGTTTCTCATAAATGGAAATGAGTTGGGCGCTAAGTTTTTTTTACCAAACAGAGCACTTCAAGTGAGGATTCATTTGTGTTCCAGCTCTACACGAATATGCCTCAGCAAAGTCCGGGATGTTCATTAGCATTCCATTGATTCTGCCAGGAAAAAAGTGTTACATTAGCGAAACAACTTCAGGATCCTGATGACTATAATTGCATTAGAGTCATCATCAACAATTTTACAATGTCTACAGCAGCGGGACCTGGCACTGGGGCATATCAGTAGACACGCAGTAGGTATGTGTAGGAGAGAGGAAAATGAGGTTCCAAAATTAACGAGGGTAGGGAGTAGGGAGCAAGGAAAAAACTTTACACAATTATGTATGCATGTCGACATGTACATAAGTAATCCCCCAAAATCATCCTAGGCTCCTCAACTTTTCAAGTTGAAGAAGGGACCATATCATAAAACGTGTGCATGTTTATGCTTCCGAGGAAAGAAAGAGAGAGTCATTACAAGAGAGAAAATTTATCGACTATATACCTTTCTGGATGTGGCGTGTGTTCGTCCATTTCCAAGAGGAAGATATAGCCCATGGGTGAGATATTCGCGCAATAAGCCTGAAAATGAAAGGAACAATCCGGCTAAATGATTTGTGCCTACTTTTATACACCACATTTTCCTTGATTATTTCCACACGTCACGTGTCAATTTAATTGGTCCAGGACTGGTAAAGAGTTAAGTAATAAACGGAAATGGGATTTTAGTAGGACACTGAGCCGCTTTATACGCACAAGTGACAGCATATAATAAAGATTAAATTGTGCATAGGATATTGGCGAGAAGGGCAGAAAAACTGAATAATTTATGCTGCTTTTGGGGTAGCACGTGTGCGTTGATGATTTAATGTTGTGGCATGTTATGCCACTTGCATGTCAAGTATTTTGTAGGAAATTGCAGTACATGCAGTAGAGGAGGGCGACAGAATACAAAGTGCGAAAACGATTTGTGCATTCACATTGTGTCAATGTAAACCTATCAAGACTCCAGTTGGTCATGTTTTTATTGAATCACCAAGGGTGTAAAAGTTTACACAAAAGTATTACCTGTGCAACAGTCAGAAAATAAGCCTGCTCCAGAGTGAGTACTAATCCAGGTATTCTTCGCTCCGCTTTCAAATCCTCTTTTGACGATGATAATCTGTATTTTCTGTACGCCGAGAAAGCCACCTGAAGACCGGCGATGTCAGCAAGGTTTTCGTTTTGTGTTAGACTCCCATCCACCTTTATTTACAATTTCAATAAAGGAATCGCGTCAGGATAATAATAGGAGAATGTGGCTAGTCAAGTGCTTAAAGCTGTTCACTGATTATACCAAAATCGTATACTTTGTAAAAAAAAATTCCACCACCATAAGCCTTTTGCAGAGATTGCTAAAGTCCGAGGATAGACAAGCTGAAAAATTTCACGTATCGACTACTCTGCTTCTGAAATCGGTAGCACGTTTGTGATCTCTATCCTATCACAATAATAGTTTTTGCTCTTTTCCAACTTTCTCTCGGGGCCATACTTTCTGCGCAATATAGAAATTTTCTCACTTGGCTATCTTTTTCAGAATCTATAAAAGTACATTTTTCTAAAATCTCCAGAAATAAATTGTATCGACTAATCATTTTTTGCGCTCTCAGGCACACTTTACAACCCTCTCAATTCTGTATTAACATCAAAAACTTTTATCACTTCAAAAGGCTGCTTCAACTGCTGAATCAACAAAAAAATCTAAACCGTTAGTGGGACGTTGGTGGGCTGACTTAATGACATATTTTAGGTCGGGATGTTGGCACTGATGTGATCTGAATGGAAAAATCTTTCCAAATTTCCGTACTGTAAAAGAAAATTCAGAAAATTGTTTCTATTCCAGTCACGTTGTCTCATTTACCTGTATCGGGACCTGGGTTTGATAGAAAGGAAGAATCTTTCGGAAGTTGTCAGAATACTGTTTCGCCACACAGTTGCTCTTCTCCCGGAGGAAGGCTTTGGGCTCTGCTTCCCATAAGTCGTGGAGACGACCATCGGCATCGAAGTTGCTGCCTACAAAGCCCAACAAAAGACACATTTTTATCACTTCCATTACAGCCACCCATATTATCCTAATCAGTCCCTTCCAACCTCCTTTTTACGTTGCCATTGCATTGTGTACATTAGAAAAATGAAATTAGGTGGGATGGCACCTAAAAAGC
>JAANSN010002249.1:0-25450 GCA_036850665.1 Dicranocentrus wangi | reverse complement strand
TATCCCGATATTTTTTACCCTTGACCGTTGCCGCGCGCCGCAGTTAGTGCTTTCTTGTTCTGGCTCTGTTGTTGCATGTTATTTTTAACGGAACGAATGACTGGGTTAGTAATAAACCCAGAAAAAATGAACCAAAGCTTATTTCGATTGTCGTAAAAAAGGAAGAAAAAAATCAGAGTTAAAAGGGGAAAGGGCAGACTATACTTTTTTTTATATTACTCTATTAGAACTCACCGCTCACCTTTAACTAGCCCGATGGAAGTTGTATTAGCAGAGACTGGGAAAAAGGAAAATAAAATCATAACAATGATGAGAAAAGAAAGCAGGGTAGAAAGTGTTGTCAACTTGGTTGAACAGCTAAATTCATTTTGTCCTGTTGGGTCGTACACCAACCAAACCAACCAAACCAACTTCTTTACCCGTACGCTTTGCTCACTGAAGCTTCCCCATGTGAAATGCTGGAATATATGCATACCTTCTGCTAGCTTACTATTACATTTATAGTTGAAAAATGATTTATGGTTATGGGTACAGTATGACAAATATGGGACTTCTGTTGAATGAAGCCGTACTTGTGCTCTGCTCCAGTGGAAGACGCTTTTTACGAGTCTTGTAGGGACCAATATGGTTTTTTCTTTCTAGGCTCTGGGAAAGTGACGGTTGAACCTGTGTATTGAATGGACGCTACATACAATTCCTGTGAAAACGGCATGTTTGATGTTTCCGTTGTATAAACACAAGACGTGGAGGAAGTACTTCTATATAAACATTTGTTTCTCGGTGTCCTGCTTTTAAATCAGCTATTTGTAAACAATTTGGGGCATACACATTTCTCTTAAGTGCCTGCTGTATTTGTACTGATCGTGAGTATGAGTATGTTGATATCGTGATTGGAGGTATATTAATAGAGGTTTACTTAATTTTCAGAAAAGCATATACCCATAGGTTTAGGAGTATTTATGATTTATATATTTATCGATAAGGAGTTGAGAAAGTGCATGCATATTACTTATGTACCGTCGATTTTGTCAAACTTTTCTCGAAATAACTTGTTGAAGGAAATATGTTATTGATGCAAGGAAATGTCAATTAAGTAGTTGAAAATTGTTGAACATATTGTCATACAGAAAACTCTAAGATGAAAAGAAAACATTGAAATTAGTTGAATCCAGTTGAAATAGCGTTGTGTAGGCAGACTGATTCGCGTACATGTATGTACCTATATAACGGAATTACACTGGGAGAACAAATACTTTAGTTTATACATCCATGGAATTACATAGGAATAATTTTACTGCCTCGACCATCTCAATCAAAACAAGTGGACAAACCATCCTGGTTATCTCCACTCCACACATAGTGCATAGGGGAAAATAAAGTATCCATGCAGATCTCTGCAACGACCAAAGTTTTTATCCCTCTTCCCACTAACGACCTGTTTCAGAGTTCTAGGTCGTCCTTCCAATCCAATAATAGCACTTTGCACTTACCCCTTAAAACGGAAGGGAATCAGGTCAACTTGAGAGTGAAATTCCGCCCGTTCACCTGGCTAAATTTAACATCGCAAAGAAACAATAATAGCTGTCATTTACAAAGATGATTGATCTACCTAGGCGTTTCCTTCTAAAAGAGAAATGAAAGAAAACGAACAAAATCAACTTTTCCCTCTCTCTCTCTCTCACTTTCATTGTAGATCTGGAAAAAAGTGGTATAGATCCCTTCGAACAAGCTCAAAGAAGAAAGTAAGTAGTCAGTTCATTCGTTGTATATATACCTATATAGTGCTCTAGAGCAGCACATACGTCCTCTCCTAACACAACAGCTTCGAACGCCCAGCGCCTAGAAAAAATAAAGCTGTGCTGTAGCTGGAAGAATGAAATATATTGCTTGTAAAACGACAAAAAACTTCTTTTTTTCACTGGTTGAGTGTAACATTCCGTCGGTGTATGTTCTACGACGTCTACATCCCCTTCCGTAAACTTAGACACATATGGGAAGAAAGTCTTTCAAAATTACATTCTGGCCGACATCATCAGTCCACATAAATAATGTAACGGTTGACCTTTCCCGAGCTAACGGTACAAGAGGAAGAAGCAACAAAACAGAAATCAGTTGCACGGTGGTGCGGTGTTGGTCCTAGGGCTCATTCGTCGCAGAGAAAACAGGTCGAGCGGCGATTGAGGATGTATCCATATATAAATATACGAGGGGCTGGCAGACACACACCATCAAACAAACGATACCAACTTTTCATACACATTCGCGCAGTCCAATGCGATGAGCACAAGAAAAGTGGCAATCTGACAATAATGTAGCGAAATAGAATCGGTGTAAATACCTCCTAACATTTTTTTTTGTTTTATGTAGTCCTTTCTTGAACACTTTCGGTTTTACTAGTGTGTATATAAAGATATGAAGATGGAGAGATACAAAATATTTAGGGATTCTTTACGATCATGTTACGTTATGTAATGCTACTTTCCATTCCAAGATTCCAACTTCGGTCCCGTGTCTCTGCTAGAAGAGTGCAGTGCATGTGTGTCGCATTTTTTCCTCAGCTCGTTTACTGACTGGAGCGCGACATAACAGACAACCTAAAACCACCACTACGATTACCCCTGGAACCGCTTGGTTTACTAGCAGATGTAGTGGTAGTGGTACTATTAAAGATATACCCTGCATGTAGTTTAGCACTTCTTGTGTGACAAGAGGAACTGGAGGAAATGTCTCGACAAGTCGAATGAAAGTGGTTTGTACTTGTACGTGCCGTGCCTCCATTGCTTTCACTCCCGTCCCGGAACAAACAACCGTGTGGAGTGTATGGCGTACACGTTGGTCGGCTGTGTATGTGGGCTGTGCAGACATGTAGGGAGTGTAGTACACAGCGGTGGTGGTGGTGGTGGTGGCTCTTGTTGTTGAGAAGGAAATGATGGGGAGCCTTTTGATGATAAAGATCTTCAAGTAAATAACTTTGAGTGAGATTTCCGATTTCATTTGTTGTCTGCCATAATGGACTTCGTAAATCTTGTGTGGTGGGAGTATATCGGATCGGGTTTATATACACTGTCGTGCAAACGTGCAATCTGTGACGCTCTTTCACGTTTCTCCTCCTCTAGCACGCGAATCTAGGAGAGATGTGTAAGGGGAGATGTGGTAGTGATACGGATACACACAACAGCTGCCTTCTGAGACTCTTAATGGTTACTCAAATGTGGGGCGATGAGTCTTGGCGTCAACCTCCTGTAATCTTATTTGCCTCCAGAATACACTACCCGTGGCAATTCTTTTTCCCGTTTCCCAGCAGTGGAAATTCAAGGAATTTAATGATATGGGGTACGTTAGACTGTATAATTGAAAGGCGGACAAATGAGTATGTAAATTCAAATTTGGGATTGGTAGTTTTGGTACTTATGTTCAAAATGTACAAGTTGGCAATATGGACAGATCAAAGTAGGTAGGCAAGCATTTTCTCCCAATCAAAATGTAATCTACGAAAATTATAGTGACAATTACATTAGTGAATTAGGAGCACTAACAGATTTTATTGTTACCAAATCGATCCTCCATTCCTTTGTAGACGCTTATGCTCCAAACATCCCCGCATGCTATTTCCCTGTGAATGCGTACATAGTGGTGAATTTGTACATGATATGATTTCATGTGGAACATGGTGGGGATCCGATTATAACGCTTTGTCTTTCACTGCAGGGGTTCCTCAAACGTCGCTTTCTCTCTGGGTCCTTGTATCCCACATCAGTTATCCTATCCTCACAATATCCACCAATTTGCGTGTAATTACAAAATGTGTGGGTTTTCTCCTTTCCATGTTCTCATTTGAAGGACAGGGTTTGTGTGTTTGTGCGAATGGTTTGTAAAGCCTTCGGAGAATCGTCTTCGTAGTCAACATCCACATATTATATGTGCAAGGATATGCGCATACAATTTTAAATAAATATATAAATATATATAGAATATATCGTTTAAATTCATTTATTTACACGACTAAGGTGGCATTGCGTTGCTCTCGACTTTAGCTTTTAACAAGTTAGTTTTTATAGAGTGTATTGGAATAAATAGATTTTGGCCATTTATAGATTTTTGAGCAGATTGCCTAAATTTTTGTTTCGTATTGGTATTATATATATTCAACCCTAAAATATCAAAGACGAATTAAATGAGCTAAAAGTAATATTATAGCTAGCACAAAAATACTGTCTATGGAATTTATCACAACAATTCACTACCAATGATGATACTCACTCGCTAAAAGCAAATAAACAGGATTTCGTTGACATGAAATGTTTTATTTGGTTCCACAGTTAAATCCAAACAGGAAATCGCTACACTGCCTGCTTCCGTTCACCAGTCCGTGTCTTGATAAATCTCAATTTTATTGTTCGACAACGTCGTTTTCACAAATCAGTCAAGATAAAGCCCTCTCACCCTCCATGAAGCAAACTGTTTCAGTATCATTTTCCATTATCTTACGTATCCAACGTTCTTCAGTAATGCAAACAATGCTTTTCTTAATTTTATTTTATAGCAGTTAAAGGAAATCATGATCCCCAAATCATATTTTCCGTAAGAAAGTTCCGCGACACGGGCAACTCCAAGTCATTTTCCCGTGCGTGTCCACAATGTCTATAATATTTTTCCACAGGTATGCTCGCTCGCAATAGGCTTTAATATTTTCCGAAACATGTTTCGTGTTCTTTCATATAAAGAGAATAGTAAGGGGAAAAGGTTGCTACGCTTTTCAAATGGGGGAACAGCCTCATCTTATTCAATTCCAAAAAAACTTTTTATTTCTCTTTAATTCTCCATTTTGTATACGTTATCAAGAAGAAACTTAATACGGCTTTAGGATGACGACTTGACGATGATAATGATTATGCTGGAGACAACACCGGCATCAAAGAGGACAGACAGTATTAGCAGCAACGGGGACGACGGTGGGAACCAGTACGAAAAGGGAAAATAAGTGGGAAAGTGTACTTTACCTATCATGCTTTCTCAAACGACGAGATCCTCCTCTCGTATCCTGTGTTATTTCTTCGTATTTGTATTACGTTGTGCTTTTTTTGTTGATTGCGTATTTTTGTTGTTGTTGTTGTTGTTGATGATGAGTACGACGATGACGGTAAGTTTCTTGGGTGAAAGATCTAAAGATTTTTTTGAAGACTGTTATTTTCCCCTCCCCTGGATTCTCATAATTGTTCCTCATACATGAGTTGATTAAAGAAAAGCTATAAGGGACATACGGGAATGCTCAATCTACATACTTTCGCATTCCCTGCTCTCTCTCTCTCTCCTTTTGAACGCTCTCCGGGTTCGTTAACGTGTATCCTGGCTCGGTGTTTTGTTGTGAGAAGTCTTATAGGATTCAGGAAAGAGTAAAATACATTGAACAGTAGATGCTAATATTGCAACTGAGGTTGGCAATAAAACTGGCTTTTTCTGATTGTGCCCAAAACGAATTCGACGAGGATATTGGTGCTGCTTACCCGAGTAGAGTAACTTCAGCTACAAATATTGTTTGTCTCTGGGGATACTACATGATACACTGAAACATATTCTAAGGACAGGCATTTTCTCCAAGGGCACACCGGCACACGAGTTTTCCTGTGAGAAAGTAGCAGAGCCGCAATGGGAATTGTATCTCTGTGTTTGTACTATATATTGTCGATACCTCGGCCGGTATGAACACTTTTAGTGGAATGATGATCCTATTCTACCAAACTAGAGTAGAGTGAACGATTTGAGATGTTGGGTTACACACACGACGTGTAAGAGCACAGAGTCGGTAATGGCACGACGGCGACATCCCAGCCCTGGGAAAAAGGAAACGGAGCGGAGCAGTGGTTTCGTGAAGCCACAATAGACGTAAGGGGTGGAAAGAACAGGGACGATTTAATATCAAGCAAGTCGCGAGGTTTTTTAGTTATATATAAAGGATCACGATGAGTGAAAGTGCATACAGCAGCCTAACACACAAGGAAATACATAATATGCAAATGAAGAAAGTGGGGTACATAATATGCCAGGATGAGCACTTGGACGGGGTATTGGTATAAAGTGGTTAGTATAGTGTGGTGCTGTGTATATAGTATATACACATAATGTGCACTGCTGTAACAACAGGAATATTTGGTTTAGGAATGGAGAAATAAATGTGTTGTTGAAAAGCTGATATGCTTTTTAAATTGAAACGAGGAGGGAAACCACTGGAAAAGGAGCTTTTACTGGGAATGTGCCTGTGTATACTGTTTGTGTGGAGGATTTCTGTATATACCTTTGGTTTGGATTACGCGAGATAGTGATGCTTACCTCGTAAGTCGGGCGATGAATAGGTACATATATATAATGTACAAATGTACTCCACAGCACAGCCTCGTCGCGTCGTACACATACCTATGCACATAAATATGTACAACGTTGCCTGGCGTGTTCCTCGATCTCTTGTCTTCAACGAAGATATAAACACGCACGTCAGTAATCTTAATAAATGGTTGCTTGAATGCGGAAATCAAATTAAAGCCTAGGCTTCTCTTTATTTCCAGAACAATTTACTCTTTCCTCTTTCACTTGACAAGTACTATTACACAACTGAGATAATAATTTGACGGGCTTGCCTACCCCTTTACTCCTGTAACCTCGAACACACATTGTTGTGTAGAATAAGAGAAGGATGATGCTTTGAAATGAATCCGTATCATAGGCCTTTTTGCTTGCTTTCAACCACGCTTTCCTCTGCGTTTGCATTTCGTTCGGGTATATTTAGTTGTGAAATTGAATGTATTCATCTTCACCTCATTGAATGAGTTTAATAATGTGAAAGATATATAAGGAGGCATATGATGCTATAGTGGGTGGATGTTGTAAAGACGTGAATCCTGACCCAGTACACATTTTGAGTGACGTATGAGTTTTATCATACCGACAGACATGCATAAAGGTGTATGAATATAAGAATGATAAATAATATTAAATTGTTTTGAAACAAAATTCAATAAACATGCTGCGGAAACAGGTTTTCCCTCGTCTGAAATCTTATGAGCTCCTTTTCTGTTATGTATATATATGAATATAAATAGGGAATAGGGAGTGTAGGTAGGCTCTATTGATAGAAATGAAATGGAGCTTTTGGGTATTGTCTTACAACACATATGTGAGTGAAAGAGTGAAACTTAAGTGGTATTACGGAGATAGATATGATAACATCAGTGAGGTATATCAGCAACACAAATGTCTAGTTTTGCATATGTGCAGGAAAATGGAAGAGAATCGTCGAGGAATTGGTAACCTTCCCTAATTCCTCTTTTCTAACAAGCTATTTCCTGTGATATATGAGAATTGAGCAAATAAACGGGCCAACTGCTCCGACATCCTCGAATGTTCAATTCAACTGCAGACGTGTATCAAGTAAATGTACTTTTACGGGGGGACTGTAACCCAGAGAAGCTGAAAGATAGGAGAAACTGTGGTATTTTTAAACATACTTTTCTCTTGTATACAACGGAGAAAGGACTTGTTATAAAATGGGCGAAAGAGATGATATACGGAGGGAATGTGTAGAATTTCGACTAATGTATCGATAACGAAAATGAGACGGCGGTGGTGGTAGTAGGCTTTTAACAAAATACTATTTATACTAGTCTCAAGGGGATATCAGTCTGGGTACGAATACTGATACTGCCCTTATACACAATAATAAACTCAACGTCGGTGGATGTTCATGTACGTATATGTATACTTCGTATCCAGTTGCTTATTCTGCTTCATTGATTCCCCATAATTGCGTCGTTTAACATGTAATGCATAAGAACTCTGAGATTTTTTGCTGGGCTTTTGTTTCCTCAAACGCTTTCCCGGGAAATTGGTGAACTGCAGTGACTGGGAAGGACTTACTCAACGGGAAAAGTTGTAAACACGACGCACCCTTCCTGGAAAATGAGACATACGCAGTTTTACTGCGTTCTGGGAGATAAAACAGATAGATGGAATGCTGACATTTGACATCACATATCACTAACATTGCGAATGTGATGTCGGGCTACTAATTGAATTTCATGCTAGGCTTTGCAATTCTCAATTTCCATAAGTCATAACGGTGACAGTTTTTATTGAAAGGAAAGAACAACATATTAATGCTGATGGAAATAACATTCATGTAAATGTACTCGGAGATACATCAAAAAAACTTCATTTGCAGAGCTGGTGTATTATGTAAATAACAAAACACAATAACAATAGAACAATAAGTTTCATATACCTTCATCGTTTCGAATAGCTCTCACAACGTGGTTCATTAAAGAACCACCACTTATAACCATGACCCTACCGTTGTGTTTGTGTTAAAAACTCTTTTTTTATATTTGGGATCACAAAAAATCGACTGCAATATTTGCACACTAAACTGCCACAACTAATCGTGCAAACTAGCAGATCATTGGCCTCTTTATAATCAAATTATCGGAATTCGGTTGTTTTTTCATGATATGGCAAATAAATTGAATGTGTGGTCTACTGGAAAGGAAAAGTAGCATTAAAACAATAACAGTGAAGCAAGCGTTGTTGCATTGCAGTTAGATTTTAAAACTAAAACTCATTTTTTGCGAAGACAATAGTCATTGCAGGCAGTTTGAAATAATTGATTTGTTTTTAAATTCCTTTATACCACATTGCAAAAATGTCATTATTCACTTTATCCATTGACAAAGCAATTTTGAGTATATAGTTAGTTACGTGTTGTAAAATGTGAAGTAGTCATAAAATAGCACACTGTCGTGTAGTGTAAATTTAATTTCGTTTTTCTAACTATACCTGGATGTAGTTATAAATTTAAGCAGTTATGTATTTTAAGCATAACGAACTTATCATGTCTTATTACTAAACATACAATGTATTCTTTAGCACCTTAAACTTAAATTCGAGTGAACCGTCGTCGCACGAGTGAGGTGGTGACACGACTTAAAATATCTATATGATAATGACTTACTCTATATCCCGATCTAGACAACACCACCAGGGTCAAGCTCACAAGGTGGCATCATCATGAGTTCGGATGGGTGCTCCTCTGCCCTCCGAGCAAGTGAATACATGCTGATCACTTCACGCACGTTTTCGCTGACAAGCTTATTCTGAAGATGTGATACAATGTAGCAGGCCATTCCCTGTAGAATGACAAAGACAGATGGATACTCAGGATGCTTCCATTAATGTAAACTTATTTGTCTTAAAAGGGTATAAAGATTTTCGCAAGTTTTATCAACATCACGATCATCGCCGCCATCAAGATCCTGATAATCATCAAAGTTTTTCTCGAGAGGAGGAAAAGTTGGTTAATTTCATTGGAGGAGTGAGAATGGCGGAAGGACGGGGAAGTGAAATAGCATGAAATTACGCTTGTTCCTATCAATGCTAATGAATGGGTACAAGGATGACAAAGGGGAAAGCTTATGATCAACTTTTATATACATCATCAATCCTCCGCCCTCCCATGCAAACAGGGAAAAGCTGCTCGATTTCATTATGGCGAGAAAATATGTGGAAAACTGGTTAGATCGAGAGTGAAAGTGAGAGGTTGAGTAACGGAAAGTAAAGTGGGTTTTTACATATATTTGGCCAGAATTGGAACTAACAGTCAACATCATTAAAGACAAAGTTTTCATACAAGTTGACTTTCTGGCCAATACCAAGAAATTATCGGCAGCGCTCTCGTCATCCCTACCTAATTTGATTGAAGTACACATCCCAACCCAAAAAAGTTTTTCGGCCGAGTGATAGAAAAAAACGAGCGGCTTTTGTACGAGTCTCGCTTCTTCGAATTGAGCGTCGCAAATGTGCAAGATAGAACACCATCATCATTACTAGAATTGAAACTTACCAGTGTGATGAGCATCCCACTAACTGTTCCAGCCAACCCATGAAGGAACAGATCTCTATTTTCGACTAAACTACCCTTTCGTGCTATAAGAGCAAACAGGATGAGTAAGACGATAGCTTGGAGAACTGCAAGAACAAAGGGAAGCCTTTTCACACCAAGTTTACGACTTCGAAGAGTAAGTCGGATCTGTAATAAAAAAAAAGAAAAAAAGTAAAATGAACAGTGCGTTCTTCATCCCATCCCGTATTTCTCTTCAATCATCTGAAGCCTTTTGAACCATTCTTTTTCTACGGTCGTATAGCATCCCATGGATATATCTGTCTGTGCACACATCTCATGGATCTGTACCATTATCACTCCGAAACGCTCCTATCATCTCCTTTCAACTGGACGATGACTGTTAACGAGAAAAAATTGGATTGGACAAAATTAGGTGAGGTCAATGTAACGAGATGTCTGAGTGAGTTGGAAGGTGAGACAAATCTGCCCACGGAAACAGACTGAATATAGGTAGTCATGTGTATATTATTCCATTTCCACTTCCACTTACACCAAAGTTGGAACCATTTTAAAAATAATTCGATTTGTCTATATTCTTACATCCGAACAGACCGTACCTATCCTCTTTCCCCATTACAACCTTATACCCTTCACTTTGCTATAGAAAGTTCGCAGCAGGTCTCCCGGTTAAAGAAACGGAATAATTAGTGATTTGAGTTTAAGCTGATATCATGGAACAGGTTCAAAATACAAAACATAGTGCACAAATGTTTTCCATTTCTTTTCCTTCATTTCACAAACAGTCCACGTGTAAAAAGTGTGAAAAACTACATGAAAGGGACTGCGTTAAGGCAGGTAAAATCACGAAGGCAATGCATGACTTGCAAGCAAGCATGGCACGGCTTTATATGCTAGCTGTATATTTATAGACATTCCTAACCACCGCGAATCCTACCAACACAATGTCCCGATTCACATGAACTAATGGATTGAAAAGTTAATTGAATGTAGGCACTTATGATTTAAACATGCACTGCTCATTAGCCGAGCTCAAGTACTTACCCCGGAATTGAGGAGAATAATTGTATAAACAATTATCTGTGGCGATGCTATGAGCAAAGGATAAATAATCTCTACACATGATCTGTTTATACAGTCGTTCTCCGATTTTGCGATGATACTAAACATTCCTGTATTATATACAAAGGCTGTTGTTGATCCCTAGAAAGAGGAGCAAACACAATAGATTTCAATTACCCTTTAAAAATATTGAAGTAGACCCCTATTTCCACTCAAAAGTAATATACTGATGTCTGTAAGTTTAATTTTGCGTATTGCATTTTATTATTAAAGGGAGACGTACATCCACAATTATAATTAACCAAGTTAATATCCGTCCAGTATGAACTTTTCTACCGCAATACCACGATATGATTTTCGCGAACCTGAAATGGAAAGGATATATACACACACATCATAATATCATTTTCTGACCAATCAAAGAGCAATTTGACAATTAACTGAGGCATTCATTAAAATGCATAAAATATGGTGGGATAATATTATTATTATTATTCTGTGAAAGTCTTACAACACGAGTAAGGCAATGTTGGTTGAATTGTTGGTTGGTTGGTAGAACAGACTTTGCGACTTTTGCATCACGTGCCTATACAGCAACACAATATTTTTTTTGTTTAAACGAATATTACTCACACTCATTCCGTAATAATGACCCGGAGAGCATTCCATTACTTCCGAGTGAGTGAGTTGAATCACTCACCAGTAAATGCTGATAACGCCAGAGACAAGGCAGAGTATGAAGTTAAAGCAAATGAGGGCAGCCACTCTCCAGACGGTATGCCGCCACCACGTTGTCCACTTCTCAGTCTCACACTCCTCAACCCAGTTCCAATCCGGCATTCTGCTCTCCAGCAAGTCGATCCTCCGCTGTGTATGTGTGCACAAGACAAGAGAAATATACTGACAGATTTAGCAAAATGTATACCTAAAGTTAGGTCTACTACATGCGGAATGAGATGGTGATGATGCCTGGCCAGTCGCGCACCGCCTTTTGCGGGTGAAAACGCTTGAGTAAGTTGAACCTTTGTGTGTTCCCCTGTAAGCAGGCTACTTTCACCAGTAATCACATCATATTATGTATTACTTAAAAGGGAATTTATGGATGTGCTCTCATGAAATATTCAATGCCACATTGCCATAAACTTGTAAATACTCCCGCACCCTCATCTCCTGCGCGCTGTGTTTGTGTATAATGTAAAATGGAGTATAATGCGTGCATCCTGTTTAGCCCTCACTCCACTCCTTTCCCTGCCGTTCGATGCAATTTCTGATTTTCCTCTACAAGTTGCCAGTTACAGAGATGGAGTGAGGAAGTGTAACCGGTTTCATGGTAGAATCTTAAATCATATATTCCAATCGGATTATAATATTCCAAAACCATCCATCCCAAATGCAAAATTCTGAAAATCCCAAAATTGTACACATTACTTATACTTTCACAATTTCATGCGTATGTTAGGCAATAAAATTTAACTTTCGCACTAATTGTGGGTTCACCTGAAAACCGAATCTCAAATTAATTGAAACCTGTTTCTTGGTAATTGCAGAGATGAATTGGCATGTGGTGACGCAATTCAGACAAACTGAACAACCTAACAATAAAGAACATTCTAAATCCACGAAGCAATGAAGAAAGTCAAAGAAATTGTGACAGCAAATGTGAACAACTAGTGATATAATGCTTCAAATGCGGCACGAGTTCTGTGCTATATTGTGTATTATTTGTTGCAAAAAAATAAATCACACCACAAACGTTTGCTCTTAAAAATAAAGTGATTTCTCTCTAGCTCGAAGATTTATGCATTTTGATAATTTTTATTAAATAAATTAAATCTTTTGGGGATTTTTGTGTTATGGTCAACAAAACGAATTAGGATAATGTATTTTGAGATTGTGTCGGTTTTGGATATAATATTTGGGATTTTTTCGGCAACCCCACGCGGCCACGTAATAACCGTGTGGTAATGTGAGATGTGCGCTTATCCAGCCCAGAAAATGAACAATTTCCTTTTTTGCATCTAGACATGCTACCGACGAGAGCGAGTTTTCAACTTGTGAGGGCATTTTATAGGGTAGTACAATTGACCAAGTTGAAAGTGATAATGACCCCAGCCAAACACTACGTGGAGGCAGTTTATGGACTTCCAGTTGGCCATTTCCACTGTCAGTGTGTACCGAGAACAATTTCCGACTGGGCTGCTGTTCTCATAAATCATTTTCCAGTGTATAATACTGCCATCAGTGCATCATAATACGGATAGGTAAAGGTGCATGCAAAACATGGTGGTGTAAATGAGTGAGTCCACTCAAACTACAAGGTTTATTAGGTATTACTATTAGACAAGAAGAAGTAATGAATTTCCTATTTACTTTTCGTCGGGTTGTGGTCAATCCGATGGCAAATCTATGTGACTACCTATGTGAAGCTGTATTTAGGTATGTGAATTCTAAGCTAAGTATTAGAGTATTCGTTTTTTTCTTCTTTGCTTGTGAGCATACTACAAAAAAAGGTTTTAATTAGTTACAATGCATACCTGTAAGTCGGAGGTTCTGTCCATTAGAGCTTGAAAATAGCGCACTTGGCCCCCACTAACTTGCTGTGGTTGACCCTGCATGACTCCTATAGTTCCTATTTCCTCCATTTTCGATTTCACTCACCCAACGCAACGTTTTCTCTTTTCTCCGACTAAATAATATCACTGGTTATTTCCTCTTTGCAGGAGGAAATAATAACTATTCTGCTCCAGTTTTGTGCTGACGACGACGAGTTTTCCAATCTGTATAGCACTTTTCACTTTGACAAACCCCTCTCGGTTCTGTTTTCCTCTGTCGATGAGTTATTATTCGTGGTGGTGGTGAGGTGACCTTAATAACTTGCTAGATTCACATTTAAAAACTGCTTAATGAGCGACTGTTCCACATCAGCATATCATTTTTCTGTCCACTCTAGGCGTGTTACATGTTTTCTTCTTATTTTTTATATTGTATTCTACATCACATATTTTTTTCTCGCTGAAACCCTTTTTGTACTAAACTACATGAGCTTTTAATATTTATTTTGGTGGGACTGTGTTTGGCAGTGGTGCTTCACACAACGTTATAAATACTTTTTCTTTGCTTTCCTATATGCTGCCTATGAATCACTTAAATAGTAGACTTTATAAGGGAAATTCTTAACATCATCAACAAGGTGATCGTCATTGTAAACGAGATATAAGCGTATATTTCTTTTTTCGTCGGAATTTCAAAGGGAAAACAACGGGCGATTTGCATGCTTGTTTGGCTGTCGAGTGTTGTTGTTGTCTAATACTTGTGTAATTACTCGTAATAGGAGAAGCATCTTCTTGATGACTGTGAACATACATATTTCCCAAGAGGACAAAAGTGCATAGAGATCTATATATATTTTTTTGGAGAATCTAGTATACTCCAGTATCCTACTTATTTTTTATAACTATAAACATTGTCATAAGCATTGTGCAAGTAGAGTAGTTTGAGTCGCATTATTCGAGGTTTATTTTTACGTTTACGAGTGAATACCGAAACCTATGATTTGTTTTGTTTTGTTTTCACGAAGAGCTTCTCCTGTTTACGGTTCGTAGCGTTTATGGAAAATGCTTAATAACTGTCAAGGCCGATCCTGTTCCAGGTGGTTGGCTTTTTCTTCTGATGTACCATTTTCATCTGCTCATTCCATATTTTCCTATTCTTGAACTGCTGACTGACTGACTGACTACTATTTTCCGTGTGGCATGTTGTAATAGTATGTATATCTATGTATATTTTTTCCGTCGAGTAAATAGTGGCAGTAAAATGGTAATAATAGTAGTAGTACTCCTCTCGTCTTCTCCTCTGGCGAACACACTACAATGGTAGGTATGTCTTGACTAAATTCCAAATAAATGATGGCAAAAGGGCTTGTAAAAAGGGAGAGAAGACTAAGGATTCAGAGAAATCTCCTTTTTCTCCTCGTCTTGTTCTCGTCGCCAGCTTTGATTGATCCAAAACGGGTGAGTGAATCCCAGTGGTAGGACTTCCAATGGAAATGGCAATAACGGAGGATGATGAAGGAGAAGACAGAGTCGCGGCACTGCAGCGGTTCTGCAAGTGCTCTTCCCTCTTCCTCCTTGTTGTCAATATGGTAAACTCGGAGTTCACAAGTATTATCGGTACAGCCTCAACTATAATAATAATACTATTCGTTTCCCCGCTCTCATAGCTGCACAAGTACAAGTTCTTGTCGTCGTGATTGCTCCTTTTCCCCTTCCAGTCCCAATGTAACAGGAGGAGCGCAAGGAACGGTATTATCTCTGAGAGAAGTGGCAACGACAACGGCACTAGTAATCGCAACACAAGCGGGAGGTGCAGCACAAGGGTGAACAAGAAACAGAAATAAAATGAAAGGAGAATGATGAGGAGGAGGGCGGCGGTGGAGGCAGTGGCAGCTGTTCCTTGGTTCCTTGCATACATATGGAAAAAGATAATAATGGTGATGATAGGGATACAGGATGGTAGTGGTGGTGGTGGTGATGGTGTGAAGATGTAATAGTAGTAGTACTGGTGGTGGGTTCAACAACGATTTTGATGAACATACGGAATTGCTTTCTCTCTCCAATCCAAAGAGTCGTCTTATTGTTGCAGCAGAGATTAAAAAGTCGAGGATGATTCTCGAGAGAAAGACGACGACGACGACGACGAGGACGAGGCGCAACAGTATGGAGGAAGGAAGTTGGGTCTGTCTGGCGAGAGAGAAAAAAAAAGTATATTATATATCCTCTTCACTCCACTCCCTCGATGTTGTCTACAACTCCAGGCTCCTATTTCACTGGGATTTACTCCGTATATAGTCAGTGTACTACTGCATTGATTTCACGACATAACTCATCCACCCGATTTTTACATCTGGCAAGCCTGATTTATGTAGCACGTTCAGTCAGTAATTTACTGGGTTTGAAAGAGGAAATGCGGAGATTACATAATTGATTTTGCTGCAATAGGAAAAATAGCACATCATGTGTATCTACACTCGGCCCGATTCAATTGCATTTTTTTGAACTCTCTAGCAATACATACCCACGATACTGCTGCACTCGCGCTTCTATGACATTAAAGCCACTTCCCTTCCGTGGTTCCCTTCTCCTCCCCACTTTCCCCGGAATACCAGCCACCCAACTGACAATCCAATGATATTTGCGATGAAAGGATCAAAAAGTGTGTGTTTTTGTTTATTTACGTTTCCCAAAATTCCCGTTACTGCTCCAAGGTGAAAGTTGGGCTTTCCACATTACTTTCCAGTATATCCACTTATAACACGAAATTAATCAAGTAATTCTTTGAATTAAGTACTTCAACCGTCATCAAGGCTTTTGGCTCGATCCAAAGCTTTCACCATTCTCACGGCACGGCACGGAGGAACCCTATACTTTGTTATATAGTTTCTTGTAATATAAAAAAAACTAGTGCCTGGGTGCCTAGTTTACTACTCTCCGCCTTTTTGTGTTCCACGACGTGCAACTATCATCCCAGTTTCCAACCTTGCCTCATCTTTAATGCACAACTTAGTAAAAACTAGTGCCGGTGAGTGATTGGCATGGACCAATAAGTTGATACCTTGAAGTTTTTCCTGCCTTGCTTGCCTTGGAGCACCTAATCCAATCTTCCAGAACTTGCAGCTGCAGCCCATTCCCTCGATTATTACTTCAGAAAACTAGTCTCGTCTGCGTTCTTCTGCCACACCACCACACGCTTAACAAACAATATTCAAAATTTGTGATTTTGCCCGAGGCCCTCTTTCCCCAGTCACATCTCGACGTACTAAAAACACTAAAAATCTCAAATAATAGTATCCAGCTGTATACTACACGTTTCCTCAGTTTCCTGTGTTCTGGCTGGAACTGGAACCATTCTTTTGTGAAAACAGCAGCAGTGACAGTCTCACAAAATAATAATATATTCCTCTTATAGTTCTTATTATTGGACCACCTCACTGGATGGAAGTGAAGGGCTCACACCACCGCACTACCCAGCGAAACCTGCTTTCCCAGAGTTACTTACGCACTACTCCCGTATTAATTCTATATTGTTTCAAGTATCACTTGGTCGGGTGGGTTGCGATGAACAGGAAATACATTTATGAGCATCCACAGACAGATTAAAAAGGACAGGGATAAAGGCGTCGAACGAACCCCCATTTTTCGACATATCTTTGTTTTAGAATTCAGTGCACGTTCTCCTCTATCCACCACTTATTATACTTATACATTTCTTACATTTCCTTTGAAATCCAAACGCTTCACTCCCGTTCACGTCCATGATGAATTTCCTCCCCCCAAAAAATGGAGGTGATAGAGAGGGCCAACAATATGTCAAAATCTCTCGCAGATCATAATGTTCAATATTTATTCTCATATATACCACACACTTCCACAGCCTCTGGTACCATACAGTACTAATATTATTATTATTATTGTTGGTAAAGTGAATGTGTCATCATGTGTCAATGTAAAATGGTTGGACGAGTCCAGTGAATATGTCAATACTGTTACGGTCGCATATTGTATAGGGTTTAGGACGTTGTTAATTAAAATGTATTGCAATATGTATGCCCAAAAGTGAAAGTCCTTGGCGAAGTTGAAAGTTGCTCTCTCTCCTGGTTGGGCACAACAGACAACCAAATGTTTATGGTGATGAAGGAGTGAAAAAATCTAAGAATAAATTCCACTATATATGATGTAACATATCAAAAACAGAATAAACCAAGGGAGCCCTAAATATTTTTACCGCAACGTAATGGAAAAAGTCCGTCAAGAATTTTTTCAACGAGAGGGTTTCGCTCATTGCGGGTGAAAGCAGAGCAGACTAAAGTATTACAGGAACACACTTCACTTTCGTCATTCTAACAAAAAAAACTCACCATCAAGCAAAACTCTCAGTTTATTTGCTTTTTCTCATGGTTTCTCCCCTGTCATAGTGGATATGCTCTATTGCATATTATTATTTACGTATATATTTTTTTAGAAATGACGAAATACATGCAAAAATATAAATCCACACGGTTTTCTATTCCTGCTTGACTGCCTGACTGGTGTCTGGTCCTGGCTGGCTGGATTCTCTACTCTTGTTCCTCTTTTCTCTCTCTCTCTCTCTCTCTCTCGCTCCCCAACTCTCACTTTTTATACTCAAGAAGTTCTCTTCCAAGTTGGGTAATGTCAAAAGACTGACTGTGAGCCGGAAGGGATGCATACAAGCAGATACCTATCTGTGGTGGATGATGAACGTACATATTTATAGGTCTCCTTCGTTAACATCACTTTTTCTTTACTTCGCCTTCTTCACTCTCACAGCAGCACAAAACTTTGAGCCTCTCTTACTCACGCTCTCACTCCCGTTCTTTCTCCTTTTACAATACTTGTAGGGAAGTACAATTTTTCCCTCATCTTTTTCTCCTGTTCGTCAAAACAAGGGGAAACCTCCGTGTGCACACGTAAATCCCACGTTCCAGCAGCAGCCAGCTCAGCCAGCAAGCAGCAGCAACAGCAGTGTGCACCTCTCGAGTTGAACTAAACGGTCAAAGTTGGAGGGAACTCGGTTTTATGTCGTGTAGTGAGTGTGTGATGAAAGCCACACGTAGTTACGTCGGAGTCGGAGGACGACCATGGAACATTGTATATTTCCCATTACAATCGTCATCAATATAAAGATGGAGTAACATCGCATCGTTTCCCCTCATCTCACTCCCATCAACTCAACACATACATGGTTCACTCGACAAAGGAAATGTCGGCATTTAGCGAATGCCAGGAGCGGCGGATAAATATGTGTGTGTTCCTTATTTTTTCATGTACTTATTTTGCATATCTTTTAACACGTTTGAAATCTATAGAATCTGGTTGAGCGGGGCAATTCTGGTACACTACACCACCGCATACATGCATCACATAATTCACATATCGCATCATTCCCCTCTCGGTTATGACATACATCACGTATGGAAAGTAAGGAAGGAGGGTGCATATGAAATCACGAAAAAGTTTAGGATGGAGTACTGCTCCTAGAGTATTTATGAGATTCTAGTGAAAATGAAGTGCTAGTTTACAAAGTGAAAAGCTTACCTTTCACCTTCTTTCCCGTTTTAGCATAACTCCAAAATTGGTATGACGTATGGTTCTCACTATAGTAGTCCTGTATATGCGCATATATACACACACACACTCCACTTTCCAATGTTTTCTCCAGCCTTTTTACCCATGCAGCGGCGTCATCATCGTCATCATCATCATCATCACATCGTATTACTTGACTTGCCATTCCTCTCGAGAGGATGAGACGACATTATTGTACACATTGCCTGATTGCAATTTTCCTCATTTTACACTCGCGAGTATTTGAGCAGCTATTGTGTGAACCGTATAATGTTTATACGTATTCTTCGACAGATTTCCCTCTCAAAATGTTTTTTCTCCTGGAAAAGAATAACGCATTATTATTGAAAACCCAACAAGGGCTATACTCGTACGTAGTACATCGGAATCACGTGTCTTATACAATTTTCAAAGCAGTCTTTATATTATTACCCTTCCCCTCTTTTCCTCGTGGTATTTTTTGTTGGGAGCAATAACAGCTATCTTGAGTTGTTCTGTGTAACACATACCTTGTAATTGTCCATAGTTTCCGGAGCATCCAAAACTGCGAGCTTATTTTCCCCCGGATAATGGACAAGATGAAACATCTGCAGCAATCAAAAACGGCAGCAGGGGTAGGGAAGACATGACCTTCGCCTTTTATGTACTCCTTTGTTCATCAAACTTTCACCACTACATCTACTTTACAGAATCGAGTGCTCACATAGGTATTTCCATTTGTTCCCTAAAGTGAGAAACATACCACCAGACTAACAAGACCAAAGTAAATGGGAAATATGTGGCCCTATAGAAATCCACTTTTTTCTTTTCCTCTCTCTCAATTCCTCTAATTCTGGATTAAAATCTTTTTTTTTCCTTTTCTGCAATAAATAGGGTCTGGGTGGCCTCCAATGTATACATCATTGAGATTTCCAACTGGGGACTAGGTAGTATTAACGGCGTAGTTTGTAGCTGGAGCACATTTTTTCAGTGATTGTGAGCATTTTTTCCTCTCTTCCTTCTGGGATCAGTTTCATTACAAAAATATCTATAACTTGGGTAGCACTTGAGGATTTTCTTGTACATAACTACAAAATGTACTGCATACCTCCTGCTGTTGTTGATGTTGTGTTGTTGCTTGTAATGTTCCATATTGGGAACGATAACACCAAAGTGGAGGTAGAGAGAGAGAGAGAGAGTGTGTGTGTGTGTGTGGTCATGGGCAGCAATAGGAGAAAGTATAACTTATATATTATACTTTCCCCCTTTTTACAAGAGTACTTACAGCATTATGATCACTCCTGTATTCCATCGTATATTCTACACGGAGGAGCGAAGGCACAGCGGGCTTTACCATTTGAACCTCTGGTACTCCTTAAAAAATCTTTCGTTTTGGTTATCATCCTGAAAAAATCAAATACGGATAGGTTACACGATCCCCTTGTTCACGAAAGCTGTTTACATCGAGTGAAGGTAGAAAAAGGCGAGATAGCTAATGCTCCAAAAATGTCTTTTTCCTCTGTAATAGGGAAAAACCAAAACATTCAGGAATACACACATAATCCTACATAATCTATCTAAACTATGGCCACAGCATGTAGTTGTGTACAACTGACTAAAGAACTTTTTTATCTCTTGGTTTTTTCGTGTGATTTTTTCCCCTTTATAAAAAAACTAGTGGCGTTTTATCCTTTATTTACTACGCACCCTTTTTGCATTTAGCGGGTCTGAGAGTTCTGGTGAAAGGAAACCCGGAGTCTCTCTATACTAGTCATTCTTGTGGTGGCAAGCAAGTTTTCAGGCGAAAAGAATCTGTATCAACTTGCGTATACTGGAAATTGCCATACCACTCTGTCCACGTCCACACCTTTTCCCTCCCAATACATGAATTTATATGTCGTCGTCGTATGCAAAAGGGGGAAGGAGTTGAAAAGAGTGACAAGTAAGTCGAGAAAAAAAGGAACCCAACAAGACGAAGGTCTCATACTGGGAGAAGAAATAGAGATGTTGTCAAATTCAGCTGCACAATTTTCCCTACACATATTTCCATGCAGTAGTAAAGCCAGAGTAAGAAAGGGTTAGGCTAGATGTGGAGCACGACTGGGGAAAGGAATTATAAAAGATCTTACGTGAAGATAGCAAGACAGATGGATAGATTCAACGTGATAGATCATGCAGACAGACACAGATATTCCATTTTGTACTTGGAAGGCGTAATATGAATATAAGGACACGGCGATGCGATGCGATATATATTTATCGTAACCTAACTCAATATTATGCTATTTTACGTTTCAGACTTAGCATAGGTATATAATATATAAAGTAAAGGTGCAACGTGCAAAGGGGAAAGGAACCTTTCAGATGTCTACAGAATTGCATAACTATAAATATACGGATAGTATACGCACCTTGGCATGTAAGCTAACACTGTTGAAAAATGTATTCAAGTGACAGACAAGTTGAAGTTTTGAGATATCCATCTATTCTTGTGTTTCACGTAAAACGTAGAAAACTCCTGTGCATGACACGACAATGTATACGTACGTGTGTACCTCCACTATTAAGGCAATATGAAAAATAAATTTAGGGCCTTACTTTGGCGAGCTATAATATAAAAACATACACACAAATGGGGAAAAGGGAATCGCTCTGTGTACCTCTGCAGCACGGCCGTTTCTTCCATTTGAACAAACATAAAGGAGAAGAAGAAGAAAAAAAAATCTTTTTTGCCTTGAGATTCAGCTGACTGTGAGTGAGCAGAGATATGAAATTTTCGAGAAAGATGGGTTTCATCCAGAAAGACAAGAAAGGGAAAAGTAATAATAATTGATTTCTTTATTTTGTTTCTCTTTTTTACTCTTGACAATATCTATATTCCATAGTTGTAACCTTATTGCTGGTGGATAGTAGCTTCATTAACGTTTCCCCCTTTCTCTTACGTTCCATATGTTATGCCTAGTGAAGAATTTCATATAAATGGTAACAACACAATTAGCCGTAGAAGGCACGTCCCAATTTTGATGAAATATAAACCCAAATTTATTTATTGCATTGGGAATACACGGAGGAAATGATGTGCTCATCATGACATTTATGCATGGGTTTTGTCTTTACCCTTCCATATTATGCGGTGATACATGAGATACAGACAGAGGTACGGATATTCTTTTTTCCCAACATGCCCTCCCTCCCTCTTTTCACGTTAGTCATCGGTTGTCTTTAAAAATGAAAACCTGTAAAAATCTAGGAGCACAGAGAGCTGTCGACAACGAGAACACAATACCATAAGTTTTGTACTTGCTGCAAGAAAAACAAAATACTTATATGCTCTGTAAAAAGAAGCTAATATTACTTGTATCAAATTGGGAGAAACAAAACCACCTGGTCGGAGACATATTTTTCCCCATGCTGGATGACTTTATCAGTTGAGAGAGAAGTATCCTGGTGGAGACTTTTTCTCAATGGATTTTCTACTATATCATGTGACACAGAGTGAGTGGCATAAGTTAACGTATGCATTTAACAATTTCCTCTTGGATGCTACACTCTTGTCTTCCCTCTTTATTATATTTTTTTCCTTCTCGACGTGTGCAACTGTGTAGACGTTGCCCTCGTTGAAGCAGCATACAAGACAAGTTTAAGCCTTGCTTAAGCTTTCTTACCTGGTTGCTGCTCTCTGGGCGTTTCAACGTATTTGTTTTTTCAGTGGGTTGCTCCTTCTCCGAGAGTTTGTGTCATGAAGCCCATTTCCCGTACAGGCTTCACACTGTTCGTCACACGAAAAAAGAAACATATGCACATGACAAGGTAATGCAGCTGATCTTTCTTTTATAAAAGCATGTTTGTTTCGTATAAAAATGGTATATTAAAGCGTATGCTGTGGTGAAACGAGAATGTCACGTCATCTGCAACTCCCGCTCCTCCTGTGCGAGAAAAAACTCTTTAAATTCTTTTTTCTCTTTGTTTGCTAATGTAGAAATAACAATATTGGGATTTGGTTTTCTAAAAAAAATGTTTTCCTCCCTTTTGTCTATATCCATTATTGGATGTTTTCCCCTTGTAGAGGGACAAGTAAGAAAGATTGGCTAACTTTGTTACTCGTTGGAGCTGTACACGTCAAACTCCCGTCTGGGAAGTTCCAGAAGGTGGAAAATTCGGTCAATGACAAAGTATACGCAATACATGTTGTGTGGAGGGAAATCTCATGGGAAATTTTTGGAATGTCAATGTAAAGGACAAGGTAATTCTTTGTGTGCTTTTGCTTTTTGTGTTGCCTCTCTCTCTCTCTAGTCAACTTTTTTAAATGTGATGGTCATTGTTAACATGACGTACTTGTTGACATATTAGGAAAGCGTAAAAGCATGACGTACACACCCGAGACTTTTATACTTTTGAGTATATAAATACAAATGGGTTTAAAATAGGAAACACGTCGGCAGAGTTATCGTTTGAATACGTAATAATACAAGGATAAATCATACTTTATTTTCTTCTCCTGATTTCCTCCTCTCCAAAATGAATAGACAAACTTACACTTTATCCTCGTATAATCGTATGATATATATCAATATCATAACCATAGCTTTCACCGGCTGTTCCCAGGCTCAATCGGAAGTTTCCCTTCTTCTTCATTTTTTTTTAAAAAGAAAGTACACATTTCCTGCCGTACATCCTCCATCTATATCCGCTCGTGTAGGTATATCATCACCCTAGTGAACTGATGTTGATCTAATGATGAAGATGAGGAGAGAGTGGAGAGGAGAAAAAGTTGGCCTGTTAGAGAAAGTCTGTTTCAGATTTGATGTAGTACATCGAGAAAGCAAACTTGCTACCAAGTCAGTGATCCTTGGTTGCATGAGCTTCACTCACTTCACGGTAGGAAGACACTGTCTCCACTCCACTCTGGTATGTTGTACGTGAGAGAGAATGGAGAGGGATAGAAAAAGCAGAAAAAGGAGAATCAAACTGTTGCATATAATACAGTCTTTCCCTTTTTGTTTGTCTACTTGACTTACATACCATATATACCACTAAACGCGCTATATATATATTTATATATGAACAAAAAAAAGTAACAAGAATAGGCTGGGCTATATTTGGGATACGTTTCTGTGAATACGCAAAGGCATGTATAAATTATAAGTCGGGAGCTCAGAGTGAAAACCAACTTATACTACAATATATTTATCCATGCGTTATGTACATCCAAAGAACGCATCTAAATCAGCTCAAACTTCAAACAAACGGTTTCCCTGTTGTGCTGCTCATACAAACTTGTAGGACAAGTTCCACGTAGTTCTAAATAAGTTATTCATCCTTAAAAAGAGCGACTCGTGGAAAAAAATCCGAGTCTGAGTTTTTTTCCTTGAGTGAGCTCTCGACACTCTTACTCACAGTAGCACCATCAGATTTACTTCCACTCGGGAACACTGAACCGACAAAATCATATAGTCACACGGGGACCTCACAACTGAGTAGTTGGCTGTATCAAACAAAAATTTCGTATTATGTTGCCGTTTCTCTCTCTCTCTCTCTCTCTCGCTTAATAATTCCCTTTTTGGAGAAAACCACATGCATTTTGTGTAGATGACATGTAATATTAGGGTTCCATTTCCAGGGTATACTCCTGTGTAAACTCGCAACACTTGTTTAATCACGGGATCATTACTTTCTTTAAAAGGAATGCATTAAGCATGTTACGGATATATATATATATAAATATATATATATCCTCGAGTGTTACTTAATACTTTTTCATATGGATTTCTTAGCGTTTACTTAAAACAACTCTTGCCTTTCAACATATTTTCTTTACCTGTACGTTTTTATTACCTTGTTCCTCCCATTCCATTACCATGTCTATGTAAACCGACCCTCCTCACTTCATCTTTTACAAGAGACTTACAAAAACATCTTGAAGGATATAGCGGGAAAAGGAAATATGCCGGGAAATATGTATTTCACTTAAAACCGATTTTTTATATTTTTTGCAGCATCCCAATGTGATTTCCAAGCAAATATACACCATTCTTGGAGCAAAGGAAGGTAGACTTGGAAAAAGAATCAAATCACGCACACATGGGAGTCACAAAAGTGTGTAGTTCACCAGGTAAATATCTTGGTGAAAGGTTTAACTGTGAGAAAATGGCAAATGGGTAATTGACATGAGATGACGATTCCCTTATTTTTCCCTCCATTAAAGGATCCATTTTTACCTTGTACTTTGTACCACTTGATATGTTGGTAGGATTACACCTATTGGGTTTTTGGGCTGTTGACCCATAAGAAGCTTCTTATGTGTCAACACCCCTGTTGACCCATACCGCTTAAGAGTCAACAGCCCTGTTGACCCATACCGCTT
>JAANSN010002248.1:0-25452 GCA_036850665.1 Dicranocentrus wangi | reverse complement strand
ATTGGAATTTCCAATTTGGAAATGCGACTTGAAGCGAACACAGTATATCAGTCACTACTATATCACACAAGTCTTTCAAATAAGTACGGGTGACGACGGGGACGGGCGGACGACGATGTCCTATTGTTTCAATTAAAAATTAGTATAATTTCATTTTTTATAAAGAAATGAGTAAATAAAATTCCGGAGAAATTATGACTTTTTGTGACGTTGTGAAAACTGGCCAAGTCCCAAACACAACAAACAACGGACATACATATATTCGTCAATGTGTTATGCTGGTAGATTATACGAATATATCTGATCTGTGTAAAAAAGGACGAAGATGATGATGATGACTGAGAATGAGATGCAAGATGCAATAATATACAACTGTACTGCAAAGGACAGAAAAAAAGGGATCATAATACAGACATAGGTAGTTTCTTTCTGGTAAGAGATGAGATGGGTGGTGAGAATGTTGAGAGATCTTCTTGAGAGAAAAATATTTCGTCTTGGGAGAAAGATTCGAGGAGATCAGCAGAAGATCAGGTTGACGTGAGAATTTGAGAGACTCGAGAAAGCACATGCACATGGACACAAATGAGACAGCGCACACGCACACTCAGCGGCTCTGTTCGATGCACAACAGCACAGAGCAGAGCTCACTTCCATATTACTCCAGACTCCAGAAGACAGAAAAATAAAGGTTAACACTTTTAGTAGTGTTTTTGTTTTCATCTGGAAAATCTTCTTCTGGATTTACGTTTTAGCGTCATTCATTATCCCACAAGATTCACACTTGTCACTGCTACTGTGTGTGCAAGTGTGCACTTGAGAGCACAATACCAAGATGATGAGAGAAATCTGGTGGTGAATAAGTTGAATTTTGAGTGCTAACAATAATTATTTTTGTTGAAGACAAAAAAGTAGTCACGTTTTTGTTCTCCGTTTTGTTAAACCAATGGTTTACACGTGAGCATTCCATCCAATGTTTTGTTTTGAAATGTGATTACCAACCAGGACATATACTTTTGAAGATTTGTGTTTGTTGGGTTTTCGGGTTGGTGGGTGCCTAATGCTTGTGCAAAATTGAATTTCTCAGGTGAAATTAGAGACATTTGTTGATGCTTTTGTGCAGCATGCTGGAGGCTGGTAAAAGAGTTTTATGGACAAGTTGGAGGCTGGAAAGAAGAGCTGTAATAAGGGTGGTTCAACCTTCAGTTGGGAAATCCCATTTTGCAGGAGCAAATCCTAGTAGGCAGGATAATCCAGATTCGGAGCATGAGCAGTATGATCAGCAGGATCACGAGGAATCTCGTCGATACTCTGAGCAAAGGGAGACTCACTTTGGATTTAAGACTGTTTCAGAAGCAGAGAAAGCGCAGAAAGGTTTTTATATATTTAAAATATATACCTACTTTAACTTAAGGATCCATGTGAGTTATCATAATAATAGAATTATTGTTTGAATTTTTTTCAGTTAAATCGGTGTTTGAAAACGTAGCGGATCGGTATGATTTAATGAATGACTGTATGAGTGTTGGGATACATAGAGTTTGGAAGGATATTTTTGTTCATAGAATTAATCCCGGTTTGAAAACGCAAATGATTGATGTTGCAGGAGGAACTGGTAAGTTTACTACAACTGTGTAGTATATATAACAAATGAAGTAACTAGTTAAATGTGTCACGTTAGGTGCTCAGCTCAACCAATAAATCCCTTGTTTTGTTTGTTTAGGTGACATTGCCTTTAGGTTTTTAAAATTTCAACTTGCATCAGCGCCTTCAAGTCAATCCCCCATTTCGGTTTTTGATCCCAGAGTGGAGCTTCCTCCAGACCAGCCCATTGCTCAAAACGAAGTAGAGGCCCAGTATCAGAGTATGGGGAAAGATACTTCGGAAAACTGTGAGATTAGGTATATTGTCATTTCTTCCTGATAAATTGTCTATCGATGATGTGAGTATGCATTGTTTAATCATGTGTCTAAATAACGTAAAATACATTTTGTATGCTTCGTAGCCGTTTCGTTTTGGTTAGTGATATTAATCCAAAGATGTTGGAGGTCGGTCAAAAACGAGCTTTAAATGCACTAACTGCTGGTGAACAGAAACGCATAGATTGGTACGAGGCGGATGCAGAAAATTTGTCAAAAATTCCAGATGATTCATTTGATGTATACACTATTGCATTTGGGATAAGAAATTGTGTTCATATTGAAAACGTACGTTTGTTCGAAATTCTAAGCTGATTTTTATAATATGGTGTAATTTCTTAGCGTATTGTATTGCTAAATTGTAATGTTACAGGTTCTGCAAGAGGCGTATCGCGTTTTAAAACCTGGAGGACGGTTCATGTGTTTGGAGTTTAGTCATGTCCCAAATTCTGTATTACGATGGTACGTACAATAATTGAACATATTTTCAGCGTTTGTATTTAGTTCACTGTTGCATTATTTACAGAAATCCATATATCGTTATTGAAATTTTAATTTTCATATTCGTAGGGCTTACGATCAGTATTCTTTTCAAGTAATTCCAGCCTTGGGTCAAGTAATAGCCGGAGATTGGGATTCATATAAATATTTAGTCGAAAGTATTCGAAAATTCCCCGATCAAGAAAATTTTAAAGCTTTAATTCAAGAAGCAGGGTTTCGATTTGTAACATATGAAAACCTTACTTTCGGAGTGGCAGCCATTCATTCCGGGTATAAAATTTAACAAGTATAAACGTTCATTTATTAATGATCCGTAGTATTTTTCTAAATTAATAAAATCGTTATTATTAACTAGACTGTCGTACCGGTACTAATAAGTACTGGCCTAACACTTGTATAAAAGAATCGCTGTGTGTGTCCTTTGCAAGGACATCCATTACAGGGATATGCGGATTTATTATCCTCGCTGCAGGTAACCAGCAAGTCCGTGGTCCGTGAGCGTGGATAATAAATCCACATATCCGTGTAATGGATGTCCTTGCAATGGGCACAAATAGATATACTTTGTGATGGACACACACACTAACACACAGAGGGTATTCTTTTATATTGTTTGATGTTCCTTATTAAATTCTTTTGTGGTACTTCTTTTTGCCTTTTTTCTGCCCTGATTCTGTTCACGTTTTGAAGGGCCCCCGTCCCCGTGTGATTTAAAAGAGTCCTTACAGCCCGGTCCCCAAAATTTCTCCGGGTTATTCTGATATCTCAATAATTTCATATTTTGTGACGGCGGCGTCGCATCAGGTCGAATTGTAAAGTCAATATCTTTAATCTTCGGCTCTTGAGCCATTATTCTGTATCCAGCTGTATCCGGCTGCATAGGTTTTGGATTGGTTTGCCGCCTCCAAGCTCTCAAAATATCCCATAACTCTCCATTAGGAATGTTGGATTTTATGGTATTAGGTCCGCAGTGACTAAGCGAGACTTGATAACCTAAATTCATTATCGCCGATCTGCAAGTTTACATTACTTATTAGTATTCAAATCTGTATTAATTAGTGATTATTTACACAAGCAACTACCAGTTTGTCCATAGATAATTGCTTACCTCATTTGTATCAATGGCATACTAGATGATTTTACTACAGAACACAATTCCGATACTTCATAATAAAAAGGTTTGTCGACAATTTCCTCTTGAACGAGTCCCAACATTCCCTACAGTCGTACAATGATGGTACACAAAAAGTTAAAAATGTTATTACTATGTACCCGAATTTATATACCAACTTTAGTTCTTCTTCTAGTACCTTTATGCGCTCGTAAGTTCCTAGGTAAGAATACGTATCATTGAGTTCATGAATCATTTTAGTTATGAATTCCGGATTATGGATGGGTCCAGACCAAACTGGCCCACCGATCTGTAATGTCATATAATGTCACTCATCTCAACACGTCAACACCAACATTAATAATATGTACAATGAAGTATTTTAAATTTGAATACTAACATGATGCGAAGATCCGCAAATTTCACATTTTCTTGGCACGGGAGGACCTTGTGCGAATGAGATATTTCCCTTTTTCATAGCTGCTAGTGGTTGTAAACTAATACTCATACATCCCGTACACTGATATATCATTGAAGTGTTACTGCAAGTTGCAATACAAATGAATAAAACTTGAATTTGCTTCGTGACAATATAACCGAGCAAATAATGTAATAGTAAATTCAACTTACAGTGCACTTTGCTTAGCCGTCTTTGCACTCTTGATTACTTTGAAACAAAGTCTGACATAAAAATCCACACTGAGGGATAACAAAGGAATAGCCACACGTCCATAGCGGTTTGCTGCACTTTGTACTGTATGGATAACGATCCTCAGAGCCTGTCAACGACATTAAATTGCATTTAAAGTTTATTGTATTACCCCATTTACGTATATTTGTAATTTATTCAAACACCTTACTATTTCATGACAAGCCTTTGATTTGAGTGACATAGAGCCATATTTGGAAAAACATGACTCTGCGTGATTACCACCAGCAAGTACAGCCATGTCTGTAGCAGTTACCATTAGAAGACCGTCTTCCTGAACAGCCTACATGTAGAAAGGAAACAAAAATAAGCAATTGCTATTAATATTTTACTGCTACATAGGTAGTTGTTTCCTTATATTCCGATTCCACGAACCTGAACAGCAGAGTCTAAAAATGGCGTTGGGGTGCCATAAGGATCAACGTCGACAACTGTTGCGGAATTCTTTGCTTCAAACATTTTGCACCTACAAGGAAGATTTCATTAATTTCATTTTTCAGTCTGATTGGTTTGAAAATGAATGAAAGGAAATCAAGTGTACAACTAACTTTGCATCGCCAAATGATGGCTGTACGAGATCTTCCACTGAATTACGCTCAGCATTTCTTCTAATCATCTCTACTGCCGAATTTGAGTAATCATTGGCAATCACTGTTTTGATCCCTTTTATTTCCTTGGCATACCTGATTGCACGAATTCCAGAGGCTGACATGGCTTCCAATATTACAGCATCTGACTACGCAAAGTTTGTACAGTATATTATAGTTAGTTACTCAGCCAAAGCCAACTACCATGGAATAAACCTAATCAATGTTATTCGTGTCCTTCCTTACCTTCCCTTCAGACTTGATGAATGTTTGGAGTGCCACAATGCTTAAAATAATCAAACACCACATCTTATTATGCGATCCTTTTATAAAGACCTTTTATCATTAATTTATTTACCAAACAATTTTTAAAATACGATTTCATGCCTTGAAAATCATCATACCTGATATCCCTATTGAATTCTTGTGATGGATTATAAAAGATATTTACACCTTGCGGAATCTCAACCTTTCCTTCCGAAATTATCCTAACTTTTCCCCCCGGTTCCGGTCCAGCATTATTTCCATTATCATTATTAGCACATTTAGCAGAGCTTGCCTGGAGCTCCGGATTGCCAGCATCCGTATCCGTGTCCATATTTATATCAGCAGAGCCATCCATTACTTGAGCAGACTTGATATTACCTTCTTCACTGCTAGAGATTGCTCTACTACTCCCGTACTTTAATATCAGTGGAGGGACACCGCAGATCCACCTTGATGACAATCCCAAATTGGAGTAGCACTTAAATATTTGCCTAGTTACTCCACTTTCCGAGCAATGTCCGTATCCCCTCCTCACAATACTAGTGGAGGTGACCAACCGGTTGACGTTGATGATGACACTGTTGAGAGAGGTGTTTCGGACATGCCTAATTACTACTACTCCATTGCCAACAATACAATTTCGTATCATTTGAAAAATATGGAGGATCAATATGGAGGGCTCACATATTTTATATTTACCGTAATAGACACGGATGGAGTTTTATAATTATAATTGAATGCTTATATATGGTGTTGTTATTGAGAGTTTGAGAGTATGTATATTACTTATAATTTACCAAAAAACCTAACCTAAACACTTGTCTTTGTAAAATCACTAAAGAAAGAGAGCTGTCAGCTCGGAAATAAGTTAATAAAAAGCATGTTATATGTTGCTGACGAAGAAAAGAGTGCACACGTGAATGTCTTGAATGTGAAATGTGTGAAAATGAAACGAATAGAGCTAGAGCTGCAAAATACACGGCGGAGGAAATAGGGAAACATGTATATTTTTTGTGCATGATTTGAGAGAAAAGCAGTTAAAAGCACACACACAAGAACAACTTGCGCACTCGTTGAACTCGCTCCATATCCTTGGATTCCCCCATTTTTGTTTGTGTATCATAACATAACATTGAATTGGATCGGGTGCGGGTGGCCCACTCATATGTTAACATTTCCACCATTCAAGCGGTTCCAAAAAGTTCATTTGTGTATTGTTTTTATCCTACTATCATATCATCCATCCATATTATTATAGGATGTAAGTAATGTAGGCCAACCTTATACACAGCAGTACTTACCCAGTGCAACAATAAATAATTATATTTGTTTGGTAAATTTTGGGAGGTTGTCAAAGTTAAGTTTATTATTCGAGTAAGAAAGAAAATCTTATGTCAAGAAAAGAACTTTTGAAGAACTCCTAAAATCGTTCACACCTGTGACCTCTCTGCTGATTGTGATGACTGAATGAAAAAGTCAAAATAGTACACTTTACTCAATTTAATCTCACTTGTTTTAGTGTGCGCTGAGGAGCTCTTCTGAATCTGAATCCCCGCAGTGGCAGTGCGTGTTCAGTTCACAGTGTGATCAGTTCATACATCAACCCAGTGCAGTGCCCAGGTTTACCAATTCTTAATTGTGTAAGTCGCCAATTAATTTAAAGAGAATGCTAATGTGCATTCCATTCGGTCATCGATGTGAGTTATGTTTTGCTATTAAACAATTTAAAACAAGTTTTCCTTCCAGCAGGTTATTATAATGTGATAATAGAGATTCTTATTTATTTCTCATTTTTGTGTTTTTCGCAGGGTAATAAAGAGTCAACAAGTAAAAAGCTGAGAGCACATCTAGAAGAAGCATTTTACTAGCATCGCACTAGAAGGTTCCGTGTCATCCCCGTCGTGAGGATATCCTCTTTTTTTCGGGATTTGCTATGAGTAGAAGCGCAGCCTCCCCAGACATAATTAATATTAGTAATCAAGCGGATGCATCGCCGCCGTCAACACGAGCGTCTACGAATGTACCTGATGATAAGCTCCTCCAACGGTATACAAGTAATTTGTTAGCAGAGACGAGTAAAATCAAGCTGGAGCAAAATGAACACAATAAACGACTAGCTTGGCTGAGGAAGGAGGCTGACAAGTTGGAGGAAACGGATTGGCAGTATGAGCCAGTGGAAAAGCTTTTGGGGAAGTAGCTAAATGAGATTGTCAACTCTGATATTCTATTTGTATCATTTGTATTGTATATAATTTAATATTGAAGATTCTGTTAATATTTAAAATTAAGCGTTTGAATGTTTCGTTGTAAGCGTGAGTGTGGCTTAAACATGGAAGAAAGGTTATATTTTTGTGGGTCTGATGTGTATAACTGTCTTGCGTTAAATCAAGGGGAAAAGGCTAGCACCGAAATTCCAGTGTTCAAGAAATTTGCACTAGTTAAAAAGTGCGTGGATGTTCAGTTTACTCATTTTTATGTTGTGTATAAAAAGCAAGGCTCCGAAAATTGTTACTCTTGGTTTATGAATGGTCTTGGATTATCTGAAACACAAATTTTTGGCCCTGCTCTCCGAATTTCACAAGTTGCGACAAGCAAGAACGCAATTGTGGGATTATCTGAAGATTGTTCTGTGTTGTACAGAATCAAGCTCGAAGTTGACGACAACAGGGAACTCTCATGCTTGAAAACAACTGAAATAAAATCTGATGAAAGCCCGACAGCAGCAATCCCATTTAGAAAAATTCTGTCAAACGACAAACACATTTATGGGCTTCAGTCGTCATCGGAGATCAGTAGAATCTGTAAGATTGAAGCTGGAGTATTGGAGCTGGTGGCAGAATTTGCTGAGAAGTACATTGTTGAATTTTCAGTTGGATATGGTCACTTTGTTGCATTGTCTGACACTGGAGGAGTGTGGAACTGGGGTCATTGCGGGCGGTCTGAATTAGCTTCTAGTAGCGATGTAAGCGTAATGTCGGTTTGTGAGCAGCCTAGACGGGTGGAATTTTTCGATGACTTGCCGTGCATAATTGTTAAAATTGTTTGTGGGGGGTGGCACACATTAGCTTTGACGTCTGACGGAGATATTTACTCATGGGGATGGAATGAGTCCGGGCAATTAGGACACAGTGTCACGAATACTAGTAAAAGTGAACCATTTCCCGTGGATCTTGGTTCTGCGGAAGATCCCGTTATTGATATTGCGGCTGGGGCTAGACATTCTGCAGCTTTACTGAAGAGCGGTCGTGTTTACACATGGGGTCGTCACCAAGAAGGTCAATCGGGACGGGATAATAATGAATCTTGCGGAGAACCTAGAGAAGTGGAGAAAGAGTGGAGTGGAACTGCTATAAATTTAAAGTGCGGAAGGTGGTCTACGTTTGTTGTAACCAAATAGATATTTATATATTTATAAGAACTCGGTGTATATATGCATTATAAACTCGCAAGCGATCTTATCCCTTTCGGGATTCATTTTATCTTATCCTTTAATCTTTCTTAGTCTAATAAATCCAAGTACCTTGATGGAATCTATGCGTAAACTCGTATTTTACTTAATTTTATGTTAGTGAGAAACAACTCATTTTATATCACTTTTTTGCATCGTTTCATGCGTTCATGCGTTCATACAAAGTGAGAAAAGTATTTATAAGCAAGCATTAGTAAAAAAAAATAAAAAAGCTCTGTTCCTTATATATTCTAAGCAGTAATCCCTACGTGGTATCGCCTTGTCATATTACGGAGAACAGAAATAATATTTGATGCTCTGTTCGTACATATTTACGCAAACTGTGCGTTTTATTTCTTTATTTTACTTTAATAGTATAGGTATTTAAAGTAGATTATTATCATATTTCACAATCAATAATAATGGTAATTATATAGTCATATCTTTAGCTAGTATTTATAATACAACCACGGAGCACCCAATGCAATAATATAGAGAATTTCTCAAGCAACATTGGACAATAATAAGTATTAAAAGCCAAAGCTAAACAGTCAAGATTAACAGCGTTAATTAATTGGTTGGTTGGTGATGTCGGAATTGGATATTGTAGTGGTGGGTGAATGAATATGCTTGGTTATTTACAATGAAAATGATTGTTTGCGCAATTCTTCCGCTGGACGGATGCAGTTTTCACTTATATTGATTTTTTGGTATGAATTTAAGTAAGGTTAAATTAGAAAGCATTTGTCCACAAGATATTTTCGGGTCCAAATGATATGGATATATGCAATATATACAGTGGTTTAAATTAGTTTTAGTGTGTTAGAATGCGATTCAACTATATGTAACTTACGATTAGTAATTAGATTTAACACCTAAGCTTGTAGCTCTCCTCTTCAAGATGTAAATTTGCTGTACACAATATATTACAGTGTCAATTACATTATAATTAAAACCTTTTAGCTAACCATTACGATAATGAAATGCCGGTATTTATCTTCTAGAGACCGTACACCATAACCATGACCGTCTACCGCACTAACCTAACATCACAGCTATGCTGACTAGTTTCTAGAGCTTTGAAGCTCTTATGGCGAAAGTTGAAAAAAAAACTGTTTGAAACGCTAAGTTCTAATACTCAATTAAGAATTTTGTGTATTTGTGCGCATAGTGTTAATTATTACTTTATGAAAGGTTTAAACTAACTACATTATTCCTTAGTGTCTGTCTTGTAGAACCATCGTCATCAGTGCTACGCATTACCTTACATCTTACGCCTTATATATGCATAGGTACTTACAAATTAATAATGACTTCAAGAATCATGTTTTCAATGTTTGCTCTTCTTGCTCATGTGCATTTCCTTATATACGCAGTTACTGTATGGTATGCGTTCCAAACCCTATATATAATTAATAATTACCTATATGTAATTAAATTATGTTACCTGTCATCAGGCACAAAAGGCTAGAGCAACGGTTGCCTTTTTACCGTTTTCCAAATATCTACCGACAATAATAATACCTATACTCTAATAGCATATTAGTATTCATATTCATACTTTACATACATTCTGGACGGATACGGTACATATTAGTAAATAGATCATCGCATAAAACCACACACACTCTCTATCTTTCACTCACACCACACCGTGTATTTTTAGCGGAATGTTTCTCATCCATTGAAGTAGATTAATACCGTGAAGTGGTTACATTTCTTCGTCGCTACCTACGCTCTCTTGAACCTCTTGATAATCCAGCTCCAATGCTGCTAGGTCTTCTCGAGCTTCTGAGAATTCACCTGAAATGAAATGCATTAGAGACAACCTAATGTATTATTGCATGCGTATGCTTATATACTTATTCTATTCATTATTTTAGTGAAATGAGAACCGGTGCGTGAGAGGAACTGCAATCATGGAACGCATATAAAAAAGTAACCATGTAGTATCTTGATAAATTTCCTATCTTTAATCATATTGATTTTTCTTCCCCTTCCTCCCCTCCCGTACTTCAACTCAGCGGACGAATGAAATACATCCTCATTCATCATCATGTTCGCGAAGGGCAATGAACTCACGGGTAGTTTTTATACCTACAAAAGCTTTCCCCTTCTCAACTTTGGCTACTCCTAGTTGGATGAAGGTTTTGTTTTATGGATGACAAAAAAGTTTCGTCATCGGACATGAAAATAACTGCATACCTTCCTTCTTCTCTATCAACTAGACTATCACCCACAAAATAAACTTTTAATAGGGTTTATGGTTTATGTAAAATAAAGTTGCAGTTTTTACCTTCTTCCATCCCTTCGCCAACGTACCAATGGACGAAAGCCCGTTTGGCGTACATCAAGTCAAATTTGTGGTCTAGTCTTGCCCATGCTTCCATGATCGACGTGGTATTGGAGAGGCAGCACACGGCACGTTGTACTTTAGCCAAGTCTCCGCCTGGTACGACTGTAGGAGGTTGGTAATTGATTCCAACCTGGCAAAAAGTTGAATTGGAGACATGCTAATTGAATGTTACAAAAGACAGGTATTTTTATCCTACCAAGTAAAGCAATGCTTAAAAAAGTACAGATGGAAATCATGGATATATGAGGATGGGACATGGGACCATACTATGGGACTGATCATGCAAAAGCTACATTTTTGCTTTAATGCCATCATGCAACCCATTACATGAATGCGACACATGCGATAATGAATCTAGATAAAATATTAAAAGCTTTCTGGCACACGACGACATACCTTAAATCCTGTCGGACACCAGTCTACAAATTGAATCGTTCGATTAGCTTTAATTCCTGCGATAGCTGCATTTACATCTTTTGGCACGACGTCTCCCCGGTAGAGAAGACAAACAGCCATGTACTTCCCTTTCCGAGGGTCGCATAACACCATTTGGTTGGCTGGATCGATAACATGCCTTTGTTATTTCATCGACACTGATTTGCTCGTGGTACGCCTTCTCTGCAGATATTACGGGGGCGTAAGTAGCCTTAAGAATCCACAACAAAAGTATTATGGAATAATATATATCATAATACGCTGTCAAGAAAATTTGAGTCACGATAAATACACAATGAATAAAGCTTTATCACCAGAGGAAAATGAATGCGTGGATATGGGACAAGATTTGTTTGGAACTCATTGAGATCAACATTGAGGGCACCATCAAAGCGGAGGGAAGCCGTGATGGATGAGACAATTTGCCCGATGAGTCGATTCAAATTGGTGTAAGTGGGTCGTTCGATGCCCAAGTTCCTGAAGCACAACTCATAAATAGCTTCATTGTCAACCATAAAGGCACAATCGCAATGTTCCAGGGTTGTGTGCGTGTAAAGAATCGCGTTGTACGGTTCTACCACGGAAGTTGATACCTACAACAAGTACAAAATTCTTATTATCAATTCAATGTATTGCTGACAATCTAGCCGCAGAGGGGATGTACTCTATATTATTATATTACAAGATGTATTATATATCTCTAAGAACACCGTGATCACGACTATCACGAGCCCCCAAATGTTTGCAAACGTTGAAGAATTAAAATTGAAAATTACTGAGAAAAATACAACTCGTGCAGGAAACAAAAATGAGAAACTCTGGGTACACAAAAAAAAACATTCCGCTTTCATACTTGATAATGCAAAAGGTTACTCTGTGAAAGCTTGCGTTATTAAAACCCCTATAAAGCCTTAAAATAGCTGCTCAATATTTGATAGTATAAAATGATTCCTTTGTTGTACATAACATTCGACATTTCATAATTCAACAATCATATCTTGTCTTCATTCATGCTACTTCTTTCGGTCATGTAAAGTGCACCCTGTCCGACATGCACAAACAATGCATTCGAATTGCATTAAAACCTTGAACACCTGCAGCAGTCTGGCAAGTTTATGCCATCACTTTACTCTTGAAGTATGCATGACGTATATGGGACTCTACTAATGTTTTCCACCCTGTGGTCGTTGGGTTAAGAGATCAACATAGACAGAGTTCTTTCTGTATTGAAACTTTTATTAACCTTCAAAAGAGTCTGTGAACTTACACGCGGTGCTGGATAAATGGAAAAGCACAGCTTGGACTTCTTCCCATAGTCCACTGACAGTCTCTCCATAAGAAGGGATCCAAATCCGGAGCCAGTGCCTCCACCGAAGGAATGAAAAATGAGGAAACCCTGGAGCCCGTGGCATTGCTCCGACATTTTCCTTATCCTATCTAGGGTTGCATCTATTATCTCTTTCCCTAATAAAAGCATATTAAAAATGATAATTGTGGACATGTTTTAAAAATCCATTACCTACGCTATATTTGTAATGCATTATTGTGTATCTGTGCTTTGATAAAAATAAAAGTTTAGCTCACCAATCGTGTAATGACCGCGCTGGCAAACAACGAGTAAAAATTATCAACAATTAAAAATTCATATCATTTTGTGCACATTGTATCTTAAATAGATACTTATTGTATGATTAATATTATAAAACATGGTGAGGTTACCGCATAATTATTAGCCGCGTCTTCCTTCCACGTGAGCAGCTGCTCTGGATGGAAAAGTTGACGATATGTCCCCGTCCTGACTTCGTCTATAGAATTCATATTTTATGCATATTATCGTTATTCCATAAAAGTATGTGCCATTTCCACAGTGTTTGTGTTGCACACGAATGATGATGCACACTGTCTCATATAGCCTATTTCCACCAATTTCCACTTTCTCTTTGAGTGCTTTCACCAGAATCGGGATTTATGGCTCTTGACATGATCGATACATCGATATTTGAATAATACACAGGGTAAAAACTACAAAAATGTGACATTTTCTGACTCCTTACAATATTGCCAAAAAGAATTGTCCCTGAGTAAATGCAAATTCTGGAAATGGCGAGGTCAGTGACACACAACCTAACAAAAATCTACTCATATATGTCAAAAATTATCCTTATAACTTATAATATTCTAAAAAGAAAATTACCAACAACGGTCGGCTCCAGATCCACAAACACAGCTCGAGGAACATGTTTCCCTGCACTAGTCTCCGAGAAGAAAGTGTTAAAAGAGTCATCTTCACCCCCGAGGGTCTGATCCGATGGCATCATACCATCTGGTTGAATGCCTTTAAGATGTCAGACGTGATGTGAAATGTAGAGACAGTATTTTAACTAGTTTTCATTCCACAAATCAACCATAAAAAATTAATTTTCAGCATACCATGTTCCAGACAGTATAGCTCCCAACAAGCATTTCCAATTTGACATCCTGCCTGGCCAATATGAATTGACAAGCACTCCCTCTGTTTACGATTTTAAGTTGACAACGGCAAACAAAAAATCCCATTAATTTTTATACTCACTTATACTTTCGCCCAAACAAATCAGCCCAACTATTTCGAACGACTTTTTGTCAATCATGCAGCGCTTGGAAAAAGCATATTATCATGCATATATACGCATACACGCACAGAAGGCACACACAACTTAGGTAACTTGTCTTCCACTAAACGACGACATGGCACAAGGAAGCTTTATAATATTTTTTAGATTGTCCAGGAAAGGGAAATACTAGTATTTGTATGGTCATACTTTGACTTGGTAATACATTTTCATGTTGTTAGTATTTTCCGTATACAGTCGAGATACATGACGTTTACAAATCATAATAATAATTACAACAAACAAAACACTATTGATTTTCACTTCATGCGGTTAGCAATGACTAATGATATTATACTTACTTTGATGGACTTTATATTTTTAAAGCGAGAATAGAAAATATGAATGAATTCAGAACGGAGGATTAGTAGGTATTTCCCAGGAAGAGATCAGCAACCGAATGGGTCGTTTAGTCCAAACAGCCCCGCAAATGGAAAGTAAGTATACAACAAGATTTTCTCATATTCAAATGTAATTTTGAAAATAAATTATAAGAATTAGTGGAAGTTTCTAGAGTGGAAGGCAATAACGTGGTGAACGTGCGTTTACATACAATTACAAAACGTGACTTAACCATACGAGAAGAATTAACATTTAATGGATGGATGTTAGGAGGACACAGGAGGGCAATGCCAAGCAAAAGCGGTGAAAGTTTTGAGATGAGAGTCGGACCGGCATTCGTCCAAGATGCCTATTGTGTGTATCAAATATTATGAATTTCAGAAAGTCCCCTTAATCTTAATAATTTTTTTTAGTTACTCTTTGTTTCATTCCATAGTAAACTCTGCCATTTCGGATGTATGAAGTGTCAGCACACATTATCCTGTTATGTAATAAATGGAAACTGGAACTGGAAGGCTTTTTGTAATACTTGTTTTAAAATAATATTCCTTTAAATATATATTGGCACTAAAGTTCAAAGGCGATTTGCGACTGAGGTATGAAGTAAATTGCAAAATAAAATGCAAACTTTCACTGCAAACTTTTCGGAATCTAGCAGCATTTCTCTAAACGTTTTCCCATGTATGTGGATACTTAAAATGATGGAAGTGAACTACCAGCATCCTCCGGAACAACTGTATAGTCAAGGTTGAATGAACCACGGCTAAAAATGGAGCCCTACCACAACCTATAACCACACTCATCAATACTCATTAACTGTTAATTGATTGGACTGTATACGTGGTGTAATTTGATGATGGAAGCCTATAAAATACTTGCCCTTGCGTATCTCTGCCTTAACAAAAAGTAAAATTCTCCCGTGTGGAATTTTCAAGGGAAATATAAATACAAACGAAGTATAGTATTATTTGCCAGTGTGGTTCCGACTGACTGCGAGAAAATTTTCTCGCTCAATACCCATATAATGAAGTGGGCTCTTACGGAGGAAACAATTCCATGCAAAATACAGTATAAATGACACATTTCACCATTTCTGGAAGGAAAGGTTTCTGTTGATGACGAGGGACTGAGGGAGTGGTCATAACAGCAGGTTTGCATTTTCATTGCCAATCCTCCAACTCCCTCACACACTGCGAGACGAGTTTCTGTAATTCTCTAGCTACCACACAAAATTGTAATAATAGTTGGGCATTTTTCCTTTCTGCAAATAAGACCGCTTGCTTGTCGTATATATTCTCCCACCCAATACCTACGTAAACTTGACATATATGAAGACTGAAAGCGTAACATGAGGTAGATGTTCAGAGAGGAGCTTCATGATAAACCTGATTTCATTTCGTGGAAAGTCGAACGTATATTGTGTACTGTCCGAATGCCGAGTTGATTAATTATTTCGATAGCTATTCAATAACTGAGTACCTATATACATGTCCACGTCCACATTGTGTAAAGCTCATATTCATATCCTCGTTGAAAAAAAATGCTCGCTGACATAGGACGGAAGGAAATCAACTGGAATTTTCACAAGGACACACTCGAAAAAACTCAACCAGCAAGGATGAATAGCTTTATTATATTTGATAGGCGGGCAATAGACAAATATTAATGAAGCAGGAGGTATAGTTGCTCAGTGTCTGTAGCGAAATAAGGGAGTACGTGTGTGTACATCGATTTTTTCTTGAGCCACACAACGGCAACGGCATTTTGAGAGTGAAAGAAAACTATCTGCAGGAGAGAGAGAGAGAGGAAGCTATTTTATGTTTATGGGATTGCTATTTATGTACCTACATACGTTATATTAAATGCTCCACGGCGTGACCTCGAAATTAATCGGGTATACGAATATATGAAGGCATTCAAGTGTATATTTGCAGATTTAGGTATACATTTGCCGTGTATGTTGGCGATTTGTGGAACTGCGGACACGTGGGTGAAGTAAATGGAGAAAGCAGATGATGAAACGATAAAAATCGAACTTGTGGTTACAAGTGCGGATATATACATTGATTATGACTTTGAGACATGGCACATGATCTCTGGCAATATTGACGTGTTTGGAGAAGACACAAAAGGGTTTGTGATTAGCGTGGTTTTTCAATTGGTACACGTGTGAGTTTTGACAAGTGCGCCTTGTTGAATATAAAATGCACATATATATGACATAATTGGTGATATGAGGTGGGTGAACACAGAGAAAGAAGAAAGGTAGTAAATATATCTTTTTTACACTTTTCGCTCGCATATTAGCCCTTGGTCCAGTGAAGGTAGAAGTAGAAACCGGTTGATGTGATGATGCGTATAGTTGCTTTCACCGAGATTTTTTTATTCGATAACTAAGCAAAGCTTTTGCTATCGCTGGATTTTTGTTAGATATTATATCTTTTAGTCAACACTACGTATTTTTACTTAGTATATAAAACATAAAAAATATTATGTTTTTACAGCACAACAAAGCACTACACCACTACTTACTGAATATTGAAGAAGAAGCCGAAGTCTGTTATCGGATTAGATTAAGACAAATATTTGGGTTAAAATTAGGGATTCAGGTACTAATCACTTGAAAATGTTGTTGTTATAAATATATATGCCCACTACGGTAGCTACGATCGTAGGAAAGGGCAAATAGAAATCGGAAAGATAAAGAACAAAGATCAATGTATAATTAAGGTATCGTCTAACTAGAAAGGAAATGGATCTACTCTATTCAAGTTGACTCTATTCGAGTTGACTCCACGTTTCATCTGCATCGAATGGTGGAGTTGTTGACAGCTCAGTTCTGCGTCGAGACAGTGATGGACGGTATGTGGAAACACAATGGAAATGGAATTACGGGACACAAACAGAGAGCACTACCGGTGAATATTATTTGTACTGTATGGACTACTTTTGTATATATAGAAACTTATGATATTTGGAAAGGGGGACGATGACAAAAAGACAATACACGGGTAAAACAAAGGAGGTTGATAAAAGGTTTTTGCTTTTGAATAATAAATAAAAAAATACTGTTGGACTGAATGCTCACAGTGTGTGCGAAGGCTCGCTGGATATTTATATATGTGTTCAACAAGAATGCAAGAAGTGCTGCTGTTTCTTCAAGTTTGTATGGCAGATTATCTGACACGAGTAGCAGCAGGGACACTCATTTCCAGACTGAAATGCTTATATTCGAGTGGCAACCATCAGGGAAGAGGAATGTGGGGGAAAAATTGTCCCCATTTTTCCATGCATAAGGGGTGTTATTACGTGAAGTGAAAATTGTAATTGTAAAGTGCACAACCTATACTGCCTATCCACACAGCAGAGTGAATTTTCTGGCATGAAAAGTTGAACGCGTATGTCGCGTATTATGAGAAACGAAGGTGGTGGTACGAGCAAGCATTTGTTTGGAGGAATGTTTGCCGAAATTGTTTAGAGTAGCAACCAAGTTGAAAGGGCCAAAACAGAAAATACGAGCAATATAACATGCTACCTGAGTATATAGCACACGTGGATACCAGCCAGCAAAAAGTGGTTAACTGAACTGAACTGTGGTGCATTACATTACGTTATGCGAGCATGAAAAACTGAAGCAGGTAACTTACCACAAGTGACACGCACATTGAAAAAGTTGGGAAATATAGAAAGTTGGGCATTCGTGTGAGTATTGAGTAATTGGTGAAAATGCATAGGCATCAGACACGGAATAGACATTCAGACCATAAATGCTCATTCATACGTTTCTCTGTGGGAATAGGATTTTCAGTGGACTACTACATACAACTCACCATTTTCTCAGAACCAAAGCTTGTTTCCCGTTAAGTATCCGTGAAATGGCTAGTTTTGTGGACAGACGGTGTATGCTTATTGATGGGAAAAGTGGTGAGCGGAAAAGGAATAATTTCGCGTCCTTCCTGTCCAGCGAAAAGTTTAGGGAAAATGGAGTTGCTCACGGGGACGGACGTACTTGTAGATTTGTTAAATGCGAAAAGATATTGAAGAATCTAGAAATTAAGGAATGATGATAAAGTTTACGATATGTCGGTAACTTGCAAGAATTTCATTGTTCGGTTCGAGACTGTTTGGCTCACACGTATATAGATTGGTTTGTTTCAAAAAATGATTCAAAATGAATTTAAAAGCTAATTGTAGATTACAGACCGAAAGGATCAATACACTATCACTCCCCTTGAAATAATGCCGAAGATCTATTATCTCTTCTACAATACAAATATGCTAAACTAAAAGAATCAAATGCAAGCTAACAAACGAAATCACTCATTCTGCTAAACTGATGGATGGATTGTATGTCAGCTCAGCGGTTTATTCTATTCACACTTTCCAAATGATGATTAGACATTACCTGAATACTCCACTTGACTTGATTCCTGCCCACCCCAAATCCATCTACTTCACAGCGGTATCACACGCACCATTTGCGGCACAAAAATTGTGGAGGGTGTCCATAATTTTTACTTCTTCAATAAAAATTACTCTGCTACTATAAACTAGTATAAAAACTCAATCTCGCACAATATGCAAACAATAAAACTTATTGCACCTTTCTCGCACAAAAACTTTTTTACGACATGACAATTTGATTAGTGTTGTGTGTGATCGAGAAATCAGTCGATTTGCATGATTTTTATATTAACGTGTCGGATTTATATAGTGGTACACATTTTAACTATAGAAAGTTATGAAGGAAAGAAAACATACGTGATTTGATGCTATTTGCAGCCCACCACGAATCCAAATGATTTTCTGCCCAGATAGACAGCGGAAAACCATGAAATGAGATAAAAATATATCCAGGGAGGTTGATTTAGGCTTGATGCTGGTATAACCGATATGGGCATAGATGAGCAGAGCACGTCATGTCATGATTTGACTTTCTCTCCCTGGGAAAGTAATGGGGCTGCAACACAACACCTTTTCGTAGACAATAATACAAATGTACACAGATTGCTATATACCCGGCGTACTTGTCTACGAATGGGGAATAAATTGATGTAAAAAAATAGTATATTCATGGGAATTCAATAGCACAGGAGACGAGTGGGTATGCAACGAGATGTATATTTGTGTCAAGCATCTGTATAGGTATTATATGTCCTCAAATGGAGAAAGCGAGGGCGACGACGTCGTTGTCACAAGAAAAAAAAACTTTGTTTCTTCGATATCATATTTTCTTGCTTTTGAGCTTTCATTCATGTCAAGTAGAGAGAAAAGGGGACTGTTGACATTGTTTTCCCCAGTGTATTATTACTCTCTTTCTTGTGTGTACATCTTATGCATGCACCATTTGCATTAGCGTAAATATTACACAGAACTTCAATAAGAGCAATTTCTACCAAACCAATTCGAAGTAATGAGTAATCTCCCGTATTGCTAGTTCATTAGCTGACACGGCCTGGAACAAGTTTTTATGGGGTTAAAAACTTTATTCTGCTTACATTATGCCTAAAATTACACCCGCTATAATCGTTCCCAATTGTCAATGTTTTATGCTATGCATGTACTCCATGTAAGCTGGCTGAGAAGATGATGTATCTTCCATTCTGATAGTCTTCATTTTGTCTTTGAACATATTTCCAAATAAAATGTACTATTATGAATAGTTAGCAATTACTTCCAGAAAGGAATCGCCAACTTACTGATCATAGAGCACGTTTGTCTAGCACATTCGCGTGTGGCGAAATGCATTCATGTTGGAGTGGAGATATATTAAATGGTAGTCATTCACATATGGATTCTTCTACTAATCAACCACTTTTATAGAACGACCTAATTTCCTCTAGGCAAGGAAAAGAATGACCACACACACAATGCTCCGTGATACATCTTCAAAATAATCGTGTTACGTCTGATGAAGACACGTATACCTTATGACTTGTTAATAACTTTTAAATGACTTTTTCAGCCACCTACCCCTCCACGGACCTTGTGTCTAGAGTCTGTCCTTCACTCATTGTCAGAATCTCATACAATCTGTGGTCAGCCTTAAAATTAAAATTGTCCAAATTACTTCTGATTCATTGCCAAATGAGTATTCCTATACAACCATAATGTCACATTTGGGAAAATCATCAGAAAGTTTTCTTTTGGCATTTGGTAAAACCCTGTAATTCACAAGGCTTTGTTTCAATACTATTAGGCAGGAATATCAATCAAAAGTAACTTATGGATAGTTATTCCAAATATGATACTCACTCGTGTGAAAGTTTGAAACTAGAATAAAATCAAGTACTATATAATTACGCGCAAGTCATGTTACCCCAAATGTGCTACAACTGAAAACAACAAANTTACGCGCAAGTCATGTTACCCCAAATGTGCTACAACTGAAAACAACAAACTAGTTCGGAAACAATGAATATCCCAGTATTACAAGTTAGAGGATTGTACCGGTGTACAGAGACAAGTTTATATACAAACTTACAACCGATTTTTCTATTAAGTAGTATACTCAACCTCAACGTAGAAAAGACCTTTAGAACTTTTGATTCGGAACTTTGTGTGAAGCTTTGAGAACATATTATGGTTATGAGTCTAATGACAATTTAGGCTTTAGGAGGTTTAAAATCTTAATTAACACCAGCTTTCGTAACACATTATCAAGATTGACGAAAATGACAATTTTTGAACAGCTTTATGGTTACATCATGAATGATGGCAAGATTTATTATTTGATATACCAATCTGAATCAAGTTTATTGGGAAGGGACGAGTAAATAATTCCAAATGCAAGCTTTAGCCGGCTTGTGTATATATGTTTAATGTTAGTGCAGTGGTAACCTGCTTATCTTGGGAGATATACAACTGTTGTTGTCATTGAAGCTGCCGATTTTCCCCTCGTTAAGTTCTCATTAAGTTTTCCGTCAGCTAAACTACAGAATTGCGAGATCGGATTCCCCTATTGTATGGGACAAAAGCAAAAGATAATATTGCATGCGTTTGAAATGTGCAAAATTACAGTAAAATAATATGTAGTTCGCAATGGATTCGCAAACAGATATGGTCGCAATCAATTCCACCACGCTTTTCCACAGACATCATACTCTATTCATGACGACTTTGTAATTACATACAACATACAAGTTCCAAGTTTTACGAAATTGAATACTCTTACTCAACGAGTTGACATGGTCCATGTCCAAGATGTCTATCTTACAATTTGAAACTTGGAGTTCCATTCGTTGGTTCAACGCCCAAGCAGATCAAGTGAAGTACAGATTTAACCGTGAAAACAGGGCAAATCATGTTAACTCTATAGACTCGGAGGAGATGAGGGGTAAGCTTACATTAGCGGAGTTCAATGGACTAACTGTACTTCTATCGCTTTGCGACACAGCGCTGGCAGCAGCTTACTTTTATTTGCGAACTTTGGAGAAATTCAGGAAAAAAAGAAGCTCCACGTGCTTCTCTAGTTGAGCAAATGTGACTTCATGAGTAAGTCTAATTCATTAGGTAAATTGGTTTAAAAGTGTAATTGCCATTCGACGCCCTTCCACACTGAGAGATCCAGACTGAATGAGAGGTTTATAATAATGAATATTAAATGGTGGCGCAGTTTGGTTCTTGTTAGCTAGTGGGATATCGTTTCCATCCATACATAAATAACTTGATACTAGACATTACACACACGTAAATGTGACTTGAGTTGGAATTGAGGAGACCATTAGCTGTAAAATTGAATAAAATCATTTTTGCATGGTTTTGCTTATAAAGCTTTCTGATTCGGCTAAATTATTTAAACCGAATCGCAATAAGCCAGATGGTAGATTTAAGCAAAGTTTCATAAGTACCAGTCTGAGCGATAAAAATCCTTAGGAAAACGATCGTTAAAACACGTTTCCTCCATTTTTCGAAGCAGTCTCAGACAGGCCTGCGGAGCGTAGTTCACTGTGTTACTACTCAGAGAAGGAAACGATAACGTAAATCTTACTCGTAAAAATGAAATTTGCAATAATTTTAAGTTTGCTAATTGTGGAATTTATGGCAATTGAAAGCCATCGCACAGCTCAACTTGTAGCTAGGATAATGCAGGAGCATTTTAGACGTTGTGAAATTGTTGTCGTGAACGGACTTGAAAATTACGACAGCAGCTTGATTGACTCTCGCTCAACAGTTGACCTGTCATACGACTTTCCCTTCTCGGTGGGATACTACATTGTGGAGTTAATGAGTGTCAATGCCACCTTCCACCGAATTCGGGATATTCACCGATTTCTGGAAGTCCACTGCTCACTAGGCGTGTTCCAGCTAGCAGCCACTTCGATAACTCCGGAGGTAACCACCTGGCTGTTCAGCACGTTGACCCCGTTATACCTTCCGATTATCCGGAAAGATGAGGACTATTTCGTCTTTTATTGCAGCAATGATGAAGACGCTGAGCAGATCATGCTATCGCCTGACTTTGGAAACAAAATTAAATTCAAAGTGGGATTAGTAAGTGAAGATGAGGCTGACCACAGAGAGGAAGCAGTGTCTGTAAATATTGTGGACCTATACGGTGGAGCTAACGGGAGCCCTATAATGAAAAAACTAGAGGATACGCAAATCTCCTCAAGTGTCGACACTCTTTTTCCAGACACGACAATCAATTTTAATGGAAAAATGTTTCGTGTGGCCAACCCGAAAGCTGCACATTACTACGAAATGAGGTCTAAAAATGGAAATAACTATCCTATCCGGGGCCTGTACAAGATTTGGCTGGATGTGATGATGAGCCGATACAACTTCACAATTCATCTGTTTCAGTCCTCCCTCTCGGGCGGAACTGGAAAACAACTTGCAAACGGCACTTGGTTAGGGGCAGTTGCAGATGTGCTTCACGGGGAGGCTGACATGGCGATCTTTATTGGTCACATTTACAATCGGCATACCTTCGTCGAATGGTCAGCCCCAGTGAGCTACGAGGTGCTGGTGTTTATCACCCACAAGCCAAAGACTTATTTCACACCTACAGCAATATTCCGGCCTTTCCCTCTTACGTTATGGATTGGATTTTTAGCCTCCCTAGCTGTCATTTGTGTAACACTTCGAATTTTTGTTAAATACAGAATTAGTACGACGCTGGAGTACCTTATCGTCAGTTTCATGGAGCAAGATGCTCAATATTATATGAACACAAGCAGGGACACGGTGAGGATGCTAGTGGCGTTTTGGCTGTTCTTTGCGCTAATTATTTCGACCGCTTATAGGGGAAAGTTGGTGTCCCTCATGGCATTTCCTGCTGTGTCTTGGGTTCCTAAAAGTTTTGCAGATTTGGCATATTCACACTATCGATGTGGCTTAAATGTTCTGGGCAAGGGAGGAGCGGCGTATTCCATTCTGTCCACCTCGAAAAATCCAATATACCAGAGTTTATTCCAGAGAATGGAAAGATACGCGGATCCTGCTGTTTGCCTCAAAGAGGGATTGTCCAAGGATATAGGATGTGTAATGTGGAAAAGCATTGCTCACTACACGGAGCATCGTAACTTCACAGACAAGTTTGACAGAACTCCATTTCAACACTCGGAACAAACCACGTCATTTATCGCAGATGGCTACGTGAGTTATTTGTAATTGTGATAGAACTTTTGCGATTGGTTATAATTGACATGGTGCTTGATCAAACTTTTAGATTTGGGAAAAGAGAGCAATTTTTCGGAAGCATATCGACAAGCTCACATGGTCCATAATGGAAACGGGGCTAGGGTCCCATTGGCTCAAAACGGATTTGAATTCGGTGAAAAAGGAAAGGTTGGAATGGGAGAGAGCGACAGGTGACACAAGCTCAACAGCAGTACCTGCTGACGAGGATGGTCCATCCAAACTGATGGTGGTACATTTCATAGGTCTTATTTATCTTTATCTGAGTGGTCATATATGTGCCGTGGGGTGCTTCCTCCTGGAACGGTATTTCCGTCGAAGAACCCATTTTAACGCTAGCAACGAAAATCTACGGCCTTGGTTTAAACTAACTGTTTTAAAATGGAAGTGATCCAAGACTTTGTCTTATGTGCCGTGGGGTGCTTCCTCCTGGAACGGTATTTCCGTCGAAGAACCCATTTTAACGCTAGCAACGAAAATCTACGGCCTTGGTTTAAACTAACTGTTTTAAAATGGAAGTGATGCAAGACTTTGTCTCGTTTGACTTAATATTTCTAGATAAATTAGATTAGATCCACCTGTAATCCATTGTTTTTCGGCTAAACGTGTACAATGTGTAGTAGTAACAATAATACTCACAACGTGACAAGCATCGTTATTTTAAATTGTTCGGTATCTCGTATTCGCCCAAGATAAGGCGCAGCATTGACAGTTACGACGGCATATATATATTGTATCGCTATATAATATTATGTTGAGGCTTGAATGCAAGGAACGAACTTTATAGAATAAATGTGTGACTCTACACGAAGAAAGCTTATTTACATGTGGATAATTTCCTATCCAGCAAACTTATAAATCACCAATAACCTAAATCGATTCTCCAACTGCATAGAAATTAACTCCTCGTACTTTTAAGCTACTTCGTTTTAGTAACTGATGCCAGAATTTTAAAGGAAGCGAACATAAAGAGATCCTCAAGCACACTTGTCACAATCATAATGAATGTTTTAGATAAGTTTGTGTGTGCTAAGGGAGAAGGCGTGTCTGCTCAACAAATATTCATCTAACAAGGTTTGCCAATTACAAAAATTACCTACGCGAATGTGATGTGACAATGTTTCTTTTCAAATGTCCGTCCCAACTCGAACCTTATTTTATGCATTATGGGTCTCACAGGCCGTCAGTGAGTAGTCTATCCTTAATAATAAAAACGTTAGTGGGTAATAACGTTTCATAGAAAAAAGCCTCCGAAAAATGAGAGTTTGAGGATAAGATAAAGATTAAAAATAGTGCAACCCATTTGAAGGTTTTAAGGGGCATATTATTATGTATTCATGACTTCGCAGCTCTGTCGTGTCGTGTTAACTACCTATTTACATGTAACAAAAAGAGGTGGCATGTGGAAGTAAGAAATAGTCGTGCATACCATGGTGTTTGTTGATTTTCAATAAATGCGTAGGTATGTAGTGATTATTGTGGAAATG
>JAANSN010002247.1:0-25465 GCA_036850665.1 Dicranocentrus wangi | reverse complement strand
TGCTAGAAATTCCTCCCACACCCAAAAGTCGTTGTTTCTCCTTTGGAAATGATATAATAAATCAGCAGGAGGAGCATTTAAGTGACTTGTCAGTCGGATGTGTGTAAAAAGTGTCGTCATCATCCACTGTGAAGAAAATATATTTATAATCATTTTTAAATTCAAAATTTGAGTAATTGTAAGGTTGTTATTTGATTGATAAGGTTCGAAAGGTGATCAGAGTCAGACCAAGTTAGTTGTCGGTCTGGGTGTTATTCTGCGTGTGTATATAATCAATTTTACTAGGAAAAACGAATAAATGGTAGGTAATAATCCCTTTCAACTTTGAACTTAACTAACTTTCTTGTGTGGGAAATGTCTGCATGCTTTCCAGTCCACTCCCCGCCCGGTTTCAGATAATTACTAACCATTTCCTTTATTAAACAGGGGATTTGTTTATTTAGTAATTAAACAGGGGATATTAGGGCAATGCAGTGTCAAGTAAAAAGTAAACACTTTAACTATAAGAAAGGTGGATTTAAAAAAAACAGTTAACAGTTTGGCTTTAGCTGTCAATGTTGCTTTATTCTTTGGGCAGGCAGATGTTAGCTAATCAGCACTAATTGTAAATTCGTGAATGAGGAAAGTGAGGTATTACTTGATTGTATTTTGGAATTAGACACCGGTACCCGGGTCAGGTGTCAGGAACGGTGAAGGAGTGACTCGAAGTATTGATGATTTGTTTTAGTTTTTACCCATTACGTGACGTGTGACGTGTGTCATTCATGTCATGTTGTGTAGTGCTCCCTGCTGACACAATTTTTGACAATTGTGCAGTGTAATTATGGGTTATCCCAATGCAGTGCTGAGTAGATGCTCAATGTTCAGTGACAAAAAGGATAGTTGATAAAGATGATGAAGGTTATCTGTGATCTTGAATAAAATGATGAAAGTGTACATATTTTTGGTTTTATTGTTTCAGAGACATTTTTGTCGGGATTCCAAATGGAATACAAGCGAAAGCAGGTGATAAAGGAGTGACTACTAATTATAAGGAGAAAATATCACATTTGCAAGTCGTCATCTGTGTTGACAAGTCTGCTTAGTACGGTTAAAGATAGCGTTGCGTAAGTCGTATTTAAAGATGGAAGAAGGAGAAGTTTTGAGACTGGATGGACAGCCTATGGAGATATGTCCAGAAAAAGTTGTTAGTCGAGTGACATATCACGATAAACTGAACGTAATACTCGTCGGAACATCAGATGGATATCTTTACGTTGTTGATCCTACCCTTGGGGAAGCAGTTTATTCAACTAAATTAGGTTAGTAGCAGTTAACAGCAGTTTTTTGCAATGTGTAGTTTGATTGAAATGTTATTTAAAATTCCGGCTAATATTGCAGATGTGGAGGACGAGCAGGAGACAAATTCGAAATGGGATTTTAATATATGTCCAGAAAAGCTAGTTGTTATCAAAGGAAGTAAAGTTGGCGTTCGAAGTGATTACAATGGTATGCTCCTGTTAAGTTCCATACTCCAAACACCTCTGAGTTCACCCTCTGATGTAGTCCAAATTGAATTAAGCAAATCGGAGGTACGAACATATATATGCTTTTTGTTATGATCAAGTTTGTAACGTAATGTTTGTAATGTAATACGGATTACTAATCATTTTGATTTGACCCATCTTAAAGGCGGAAAGCTTGTGCCATTCACTACCCACAGCAGACTCAATTGAGACTGATGTCAGTGAGGTTGAAAAACAGCTTAAAACGATAGTTGTGAGAGAACTGGAACCTGGATCGCCGTTAATTTTGGTTAAACGAGAGAAAGTACGTGTATTTTTTTTAGAATTTTGCTCAGGTTAGAATTGTGAAATTCTCGCTTAACCAATGTAATGATTATAGTGGAGCACCGTAAAGCTTGAGCTACCGTACTCGGTTCTGAAATCAACTTTTCAAACGATGGTGAATGAATTGTGGAAAAAGAATGCTTACATCCCACAATTATCAATTGCCTCGTCTATTTTGGAGCGATTGAACATGCTTCTCCCGTCGGCCAAAGACCCGGACGGACCATTGGAAAAATCCCAAATGTTTAGTGAATCTGCCAGATTAAAAACATTTTCAAATTGGCCTCATATGGAATACAGGTATGATCTTATGATTAAAATATGGAGGAACATTTTCAATTAGTTACGCGGCATTCTCGTTATTAATGAGATTTTAGAATTCGTATTATTCGTATGAAGTTTAACATAAGTTTCCTGTGGTTGTTTTGTATTTGCTAGGTGGGCATTACCTGAAAAGATGGCACAAGCAGGTTTTTATCACAGTCCCAGTTCAAATGGAGATGATAGAGCAATGTGCTTTACCTGTAATGTGTGTTTGGTTAGTTGGGAACCAACTGACGAACCCTGGTGAGTACAAACGTGTTTTAATAAAGTTCAAGATCATATTTAATCATTAAATTTTAATGTTTAATGTAATACTTAGCTATGTCATGTATTTCATTACGCTTTCAAAACATTTGCTTTAAATAATAATTATTAATATAAAAAACAAATTACAGGTCAGAGCATGAACGTCACTCACCATTTTGTCCTTTTGTTCGTGGGGAGCATACGCATAATGTCCCTTTAAGTTTGTCATTTGCAACTGCCCCGGCATATGTGGTGTCAGAAAGAGGAAATGCAGTGCCAATTTTGGGAAAATCTTCCTGTCCTGTTGCCGTTGCTGTTGCCTATTCCAATGGGCATGTTATGGTTTGGGATGTAGCAAGGGAAGCCAAGGTATGCCTAATAATATCCTAGTTAAGTCAATAATTCTTGTATATTATTAAACAAAGCGGATTTTGCTATTTAAATTTGCAGCCAGCCATACGGTTTTCTTTGACACCAGAAACTTTACTGTCTACCACGCCACAGGAAGAAATAGTTTACAGTGACGTGGCCTTAAAACCGAAGGCAGATATCATTACATTAGGTAGGTACGATTATTATTTCGGGATAGTTACAAGACTGAAACAATGTATTAAAATTGATAAGGGCGGAAAATCAAATACTAACTTTCTTCATGTAATATAGGCACACTTAATACCGTGGGTTTCTCGTCAGGCCAGGGAACTGTAGAGCTAACAGCGGCGGCAGTAATTGGTACACCTGAGAGTATTTCAGAAACCAAGAAACCTCCCCCACCATCGGTTGTCGTAGGCGGATGTTTGTCTAAAGGCAGTAATGAGACGAAGAACCCCTTTATACTTGTTTACGGTCTTAGTCCCAATACGATTACAGTTAACGACAGCAGCACTGTGCCACCAGAAGCACCTCTTAAAACTTCCGGTCGAACAGGTATGTAGAGAAAGGAGGAGTGCAGCAGTTTATGTGCAGATCTCACAAAAATTAGAAATTGCAAGCTTATGGTAATCGGGCGGTGTATTTGTGCAGGAACTAAACAAGAGAGTCAGCATTTTGAAGAAGACATATTCTCGTATATATCCGAAGGCGACATGCTCTCTGACTCAATTAGCATCTTCAGTGATATGAACATGTCAGATACATCTGGAACCTTTGTTGTTGATGCATCAGGTGCAATTGTTGGAGGAAATCATGCTTTGTCAAAGAAAAAGTTAAATACCGCCCAAGCTAGTCAAGCTCAATCCAAACCCGTGGACAGCAACTTCAAAAATAAGACTGAACCTCAACCTAAAGATAAAGAAGTTGTTCTGGTGCAGCGAATTGACGTCCCGAATGACTTGAAACACTGCACTGTCACGAAAGACATTATACCAACGTTAGACGGCGAGCAAATAGTTTTTTCATTGGAGTCTACCGGAAAACAGGAAGAAGTTGTACATGGAGCACTCCTAGTGCATAAAGTTATTTGTGAATCAGAAATTCTTAAACTTGAGAAACAACCAATGGCAATCCGGAAGTTTATTGCACAGGATGAAGTTCCTGTAAATCTTTGTGTGATTCCACCGGAATTTGATGAGTCAACCCTTGCTTGCATTTTAAGAAACGGTGCACTGTGTATTTTGAGAGTCAACGACTTGTCCTTGATTAAAAAGATCAGACGACCGGAATCTGATCCCCCCTTGACTTCTATATCCTATGTGTCCAGTGCGTTAACGAATTTCAGTTTTTTTTTCAATCGAAAGCTTATGCGATGTATTTAAACTAAACCTTGTTCATTTTCGTTCTTTCATGCAGGTTTGGAAAGATTGTGTTGCGGTACTAATCGAGGTACTTTAGAAATGTATACGCTAAGTTGCTCGGAAATGGATCTAAGCGAAGACGCTAGCAGTGCAACAGATGTCAATGATTCTAGTAAACCAACCGTTGAAACTACTTCTTCAGGAGTTGATGCTACCAAGCTAATCGTCAATCAATCCTTGTCCCTGAGTTCAATGAAACAATTGATGCAATTGACATCATTTGACAATATCAAACCCTGCTTTACAGTCAATGTATCTTCGTGTTGGGTTCGCGTTATACAAGCTCAAAAAGATAGGAAACATCCACAACATCTTCAGCATCAAGATAATGAAGTTAGCGAGTCAACCCTTTCTTGGAGACTTCAGAGAACTAAGTATGATGATGACTGATATTATTCGAGCTTGATTTAAATCAAGAATAACCTTAAATTATCAACAAATGAGTTATTACTTGCTGATCGAATATTTCTAAAAGAATGTAAATTTTTTTAATGTGAAATGCTACAGAAATTCCAAAAAGGAGCACTTGTTTGAAATTACTCTTCCCAAGTCGGCACGAGTGGGCCATTTGGACTTAAAATTTAGTTTGCAACCAGGCTGTGTTTCTCTCCCGTCAATCGAAGTAACCTTATATCGTGCGCTGAAAAATAAGCCCAAGTCCAATTCAGCAAATTCAGACTTCGGGTCACAGTTGAAATCCAAAACCGCGTCCAATGAATTTTTAAAGTCAATAAATGCAGTACCTGTTTGCGGCCCATTGGAACTTTGGTCAAAACTTGATCTTTCTGGACAAAGTGGAAATGTTGTGATGACTAGTCCAACACTTGTACTCAACAAGGGTCGCAATTATTATCTTCACATACGGGCAAAGTCCTTGGGGAAGGGAGATTCGGCAGAATCATCGGTATATTAACATTTAGTATATCAATTTGACGTGGTATACGCATTTTCCTAAATGTTTTTTGTATGTGGTGTTGTGGAGAAGTATCTTTCTACGATTACGGTCGTATAATTATTAATTATATATTTGTTAATTCGTGTTGGTTTCATTGCTTTAACATTATTTAGACATCCGGAGCTGGTAAAGATGTGAAATCTGAACCTATCAAAGCCACATCTTCTGGATCTGCTGCGAAAATAAGCATTTCTAAGGTATAGCTGGTGGAAATGTTTTTGTACCTACATATATTTACGCTATTTATGGAAAGGTTACATAGTGCATTTTAAATTGTGAATGGGTTTAATTCAATATTATATCTTATGCTTTACAAAATCATTTGCTTCTCTCAGAAGACAAATGAAGATTCCGCACTAAAAGCGCTCAAGGTAAAAAACAAACTTCAAGCACATGCATTATTTCCAAAACTTCATGGATCCGCTTTGACACTGAAGTTTTCCAAAGAGGGCACCCCGTTTTATGAACTAACCCCGTTTGGTTCACAGCCTTCGTCTTCAGGACAAATGAAGACCGGCGCTACAATGTCGAATACGGAGTTGGAGGGGGAGAAACGCAAAGAATACTTGGGGTGTGACTCCCTCCATGAAATCTCCATCACTATTCGAAAGATAAAGTCTACATCTATGCCATTGGAAGAGTAAGTGGAAATATGGACTGCTATTTTACCAAACTTAAGAAAGTGTGTTTTTGGTTGTTTATAAGCATCTCATTATGTAATTCATTCCGTTTGAATCAGTTATGAACGGAAGCAGATGCTGACCTCAGAGCGTTTCTTTTCCCGGTTGTTGGATATTTCTGTTTTCGAGGGCGAAGAAAATTCTTATGCAGCGCAAAGTTCTGCCTTGGACCTCCTTGTTTGGATCGCTGCAGTAAATTTATGTGGCCCCCAAATTGGCAACACTTCATATCAGGCCAAATTTATCGAAACCGTTAAAACAAGACTTAATTCTCTCATTCTTCATGGAATTCTTTTTGCCGATCGATCTACAGCTCATAAATGCGCCAAGCTTTTAGTGCTTTGTATTGAGTAAGTAATAATATTGAAGCTTAAACGGTAGATTCTATGTGCTATCTGAGAATGGGATATTCAATGTTGGATACTTGCTTATTCACGATTTTCTAAAGTTGGCTAATTTATTTTATCTTATGATAGTGCGGTTGACTCATATGGAGCGGAGGACCGAGGCGACCCTTTTCTCTCAGTATTATTGAACGAAGTGTTAAAGTTATTACCGTATACTATCTCATGCAACTCGGCAGGGTCACTGCAATGGTTCTTCTTGATTCTCAATCGAGTCCGTAACGAAAATTTGAGCTTGGCCAGTGAAACCCTGTTAGGATTGCTAAAAGATGTCTCGAGAGAATTGAACCGTCGGAATGAACCCATGCACTCACTATTACGAACAAGGTAAAATGGAAATAAATATCGAACTTTTCACGGACGGAATATCTAACTCTAGCATTTGCAATTTCACGTCCAACCTGCAATATATATTTTTAACTTACGCACAGGTTTGGATTGTATGGAACACCCTTCGAGCAGGAACTTTTTGAGGTTGAGATACCACCCTTCACAAAATCTTACTCGCATCCTTTAACGTATGCCGGCTTGTGCTCGTCAGATGGTGCGAACACTGTTGGGTCTGGGACATTCCATCTGTGGGGTTTGAAAGACGTTGATTTTCGTGACCTTTTGGTGGGTAATCCCCTCAATTTACGGTGGGGTAAAATTGGAACGTTGTCACCAAAACAGCAAATTCATGGGTTGTTGGAAGTGGAACCTTTACATTTCACATGTCATGCGGCGTCAGATGGTACTCGCGTAGAGAAGATTGATTTGGGTACACTGCCTACCTGATTTTTAATTTACTATTTTCCTTGATGATGCTAGTACAGCATATTGTAAATTATCCGTTTATTATTTGTAGGTTCCAGCGCAAGTTCATTTTCCGCAGTGCCACTACCTCAACCATGGGAGCCATTTACCAACCTACAAACGGGGGAAGGGTCAAAGAAATCCGAACCGGACAAGGTAGAACAAATAATGATGCTGCAAAAAGCCCTTAAAATGGACTCAGCAGACGCTTACTATGACGTTCTGTCTGACTTGAAGTTTATGGGAAACAACGTGAATATGCTTGAGCTTCCGTACAATAACGCTCCTGACGCAGATATAGCTCATATAACAGCGATTGATCCAAGTACGTGGAAGAATGCAGCAGGCGTTCTCACAATGGTCATGCAGCCACTGTTGGAAGTATCTACAAATGCGTCTCCCAGTACTTCTGGTGTAGTGTATGGCCCCTTCGTGCAGCCTTCATTAGGTAATCACATGGGCGTTTCGTCTGCGTTTCTTCATAAAACATCAACACCGCCTATTGGAACGGGGCCTCCGGCGGCCAGTGTAACAAAGATTCCGCTTCCACATTACCCTCCACCGCCTCAAATGTCGGTTCCTGGTCCTTCCGCTGAACCTTGCCCAAAGAACTTGGGTACACAAGAGCAGGATGGAACTGGCATTAAGATGGAAAACGATGGTTTGAGATTACTCCTTTCTCCGTGGCAGCAAATGATGTATGTGCCACCGCAGCAGGCACTGGTGATTGATCGAATGCACTCAGGTGCACGACGGTTCGTTGTACTGGACTTCGGAGCACCTATTTTACTGACTGACATGATAATACCGGCGTGCAGCGATCTTGTTTCACTATCTATCGACATATGGCTTCATCGAGAGGACACTGATGGCCAAAGATTAGTTGTTGCTTCAGACATCGGAAGTCGATCTCTTGTGATATGTGATTTACAACCCCCTCCGGTTTGTCGTTATTTAAAGGTATTTTATAAACACAAATTAATTAACAAAATTGTACATTGGTAGACCTACATACAACAAGAATCAACTGTCAACCATCAGTTATGCTTTTGTTCGTATAATGAAGTTCATGATTAATGTATCTCTCTCTAGCTTACCACAATCGGGCGTTATGGAATGGGCACAACGAAATGCCGAATCCCATTGGGAATGTTTTATGGTCACTCTACAGTGTTACCCAGCGATATACGGTCTACGGAGGGAAACGCTACAAGTGACATTGCTGTTCTTTCGCCTACGAATGTCCAAGCTAATTTATCAGTACTTTCATATCTTGTAGAGGATATAGGTTGTCGGTATCAACTTGCATGTACGAAACTAAGAAGACTGTTAGAGCCTTTAATGAAGCCTGAAATCTCTCCATTGGATCACATGTCTTATTATCTTCCAAAAGGCAAAGAGCGAAATAAACTCGGACTCAATACAAGCAGTGATCAAGCCGTACTATCATCATATCAGGTTCGAAGTTCTGTCATTTGTAGCCCAATCTTCGAGTATTTTTTGCTATACATCTACTTGTTGTAGCTACTGGGATGTTCCATGTCCATATGTATCTATAATAATAATTAATGTTTGCGTTCTCACATTTAGGAATGCATTACACTGCAGCAGCAGCTGAATGTGGCAACAAATGTAATGAAGCGATTGCAAAAGTGTATGATGCATATGCCTTCTCGTCAAGATTTCCCCCTAAGTCCACAGAGGAGTTTACCGGATATTTGCACAGACAAAGTTCATGTTTTAACAGAGTTCCTGATTGAGTCATTGCTAGGAATTAGCTTTATCGCGTCTAGTTCTTCACTCTCTACTACGGTAATTGGTGTCATTGCCACAATTCTTCATAACATTTTCGAAACCCAATGTAAAGCGGGAATTTCCGTTCATTTTTATCATTCTGACTATTATTTAACTTTTTTTAGCCAATCCCCTATTCCCTTTACACAAACTTAACTCAAGACACCTGTGAAGCATTATTCAAAGAAATATGTGTCCTCGAAAACGGTCAATGTCAGCTCTCAACATGCACTTTAATGCTTCGAGTTTGTGGATGTCAGCCATGGTGGGGTAAATTCTTAGCATCCACAATTAAATCCTTGTTTTGTTCCAATCAGACTAGTTGCTTCCCTCAGGATAGGTAACAGACATTTATCCAAAGTATTTGATAAATAATATTTGACCTGTTGATTACTGCGATCTACTTACGCCGAATTTGTGAATTATTTGCAGGGTATTCATCTTGTTGGTGTACCTTGGACAAAAGTCTTTACTTAGTGCTCATAACACATCGGTGCTGGAAAATGGAATGGAATTGTTGGCAGAATTGTTGTCACCAATTGAAGACAAGAGTTCGTTTTTGAGGTCAAAAATCGATATGACTCTGTTAGGATGGGTGATGATGTATCTGTGTTTGTGTTTGGACGGTGTAAACTGCACATTAACTTCTTCGCCACAAGTCAACGGTGGAGCGACAAATGTCAAAAGTAAAGAAAAGGACGGTACGGCAGTTTGAATTTGAATGCTAGAATGATTACTAATTGGTTGTTGACTTGGGTCACTTTCCGAAAACGAAATTGCATCAAGGTTTTTGTTGGTTTTATGTATGCAGTTAGTTGCGTGTCGTCGAGGTGGGATTTCATTCAAGGAGAAAGTGCGCTTTATCGTAAATGCAATGGCTCATCGCGTGCAGCCGGTACAAATGGTAGCAAAAGGCGAATACAAAAGAAACTTATGGCTGCTAAGCAGAAATTGGAAGAACTGGATAATGTTGCAGCAGGTCTCGGATACGCGAATCAAATGGTAATGGTCGACTGTTCGGAAAAACTGTGAATGGTAGGGTTTCGTGAATTTACATTGCTTCCTTTGGTTTTATCCCCAACAGCAATTCGGCGGTTTAGGGAATAAGTTGTCTGCGTTAGGAAATCAGATAGAAGCGATTAAGCAAAAACAGGCCAACCTTGGTAAAACAATAAAAATTCAGGGTTCTAAGCACTTCAAAGATCTGTTACAGATTCGGCGGAGCGAGATCCTAAATCGACGAGGAATGTTGACTGCAAAAGACCCAAAAGAAGACAGTAGTCCACAACTGGATATTGAGATTAACTTAAACTTAAACCAGACTCTGTGTCTTACAGTTGCAAAAGGGCTAGGATTACTTTTGCTCAGAATGGACTCTACTTGTCATTCTGATGTGTACTTGATAGTCTGTAAAGCTTTAGCCAAAATCGCAACGTCTTGTAGACCATCCATCCCTCTAGGTGCCATTTTTGATGTCGATCAGCTGGCTAATTTAATTTGCGGCTCATGTGGAAGTGATTATGTTCGAGAACGAAATTGGTCTTCGGCATGGGTGTCACATGCCACAATGTGTCTTATCCAAGATATCTTGGAAGGTGAGAAGTTGTATCCCTCGAAGAATGAAGATGCCGTAATTATCACACCTGATGCAGGAGTTACGGAGGACATAATGTCTGGCGTTGTGGATGAGGCTCAAGCACAAGTGGAAGACATGTGTGTTGACTCTGTCGATGCCGATACTGGTACGTAAATTTTATAAGGATTTCAACTGGTTTGGGTGCAACTGGGGCGTCACAGGGAATGGTACAGTACATACTATATGGTTATTTGTTTTTTAGTGAATGAAATGTTAGGAGGCATGTCGGATGTAGCTACAATGGAAAGCACAGTTAGTCTCGACTCGGAAGATAGTGATTTTGAGGACATTGAAGTAATTGAGTTTGGAATGTTACCGGATCCCAAATGCCCCGGTCCCATTGGCAATGGAAAGCGATCATCAGGAATTCCAAAGAAGGTTTCTCCTTGTGCGACTAGCATCTCTTCAGCGTTAGATGCAAGATTAGAAAGTGGAGTGGAGAGTACCACTGAAATTCGACTTCGAATGATGTCAGTAGTAGATTCTGAAGTTCTTGCTCAATGTCTCAAAGCTCCAGTAGAGGTAATATAAGAAAAAGAAATTGATGAACTAGTAATTCTAAGCGAGTATGGATTGTAACTAACTGTATGATTCGATCAGGATCCTCATGATTTAGATTCGATTAACGCTATCCGTATATTGCTTGTTTACAATTTTCATAGGTTCCGGCTGAAATCTGGAAGAATCTTCCTCCTGCTAAAAAACGCACACTTCAAGACCCTATTCAGTACAACGTTACTCCATCTCCGCAAATTTTAGCTGCTTGTTTTGATAACATATTTGATATGATGGGTTCTGAGGTAAACGTGTATATAAATTCTTGTTACAAAGTGTTTGATTGTTGTATTTTGTATTCTAATCTATCAAAACCTCTAAATTGTTGTGGTACTCTCTTTCGCGTAGAACTGTTCCCTCAACATAGCAAAGGTTCTTCAATTGTGGATTACTATTAATACAGAATATCCGAGTATTGAAGAAACTCATAATGTCAAACCTGTGATACCACTGTCGTGTAAATCTCTCTCGTCGTTGATGTCCGCTCTAACAAAGTGATAACCACTGCTTTAAATTTTTTGACCATGTGTGCACCCCTGATTTGGCCATTTACGTTACTTTGTAATATTTTGATTATAGAAATGCAAGTATCGGAATTCAGGAGTGGGGACTAGCATTTCAATGCTTGGCACTAGCTGCTAATCAGAGGGCGTTAAATTCTACGACAGGACACTGGCTATATATCATGACTGATAAATGCTTTCCTGAAGTAATTTTAAAGTTCATTTCAGGTTCAGGAATTAATGTTCAGAAAAATCATGTCGTTTCGGTATGTATTTCCATTTCCACCATTTCGTATGCCTAGCAAGAACAATGTTGGGCTGTGAATGATGAATAATTCTTGAAACTGTAGGCTGGACCGACTGTTTGTCAGCACTTTTATAATTTTTTACTTCGCCTTCGCCAGTTAAGTAACGACAGTGTGTGGACACCGTGTCTTAAAGAAGTTTTGCTCCGAGTTCTTGGCGTATTCCTGTCAGGCCCATTTCTTAATTCGGATTTTCCACTTGATGCCTTCAATAAATTTTTAGATCGAGTGACATGTCCTGACCTATCATATGAAAATCCTACAACGATTTTATCGATAATACACTCGTTTGGTGGGTTTTCAATGAACAAAGCAGTGTGTCGACTTATATATGTGATAGAATTTTCACGTACTAATTATGGTTGTAATAATTTTATAATTTCAGCATCTGTCCTTCATAATTACGTGTTTTTCCCGAGCAAATTAAATATTCGTTCGACATCGGAACTGAAAGCTGGAGCAGCAGCTGTTGTTGGTAACATGGGCTCATCTTGTTCATTGGAGAGTAAAACAGGTAGAGGCCAGACGCTTGAAACGGTCATGTTCCGATTGATTTCCTTTATGGCATCTGTGGTTAGCCTTCCATTCAAGAACTTCTCGGATGTAAGTTTCCAAACATCGAAAGTACTTTTTTGATTAGAATGATTTCGTTTCATGCGATGCAATTCGTTTCAAGCGGTGTTATTTAAATATTCTAAAGAATGGAATGGAAGTTCACGAGTTCTTGCAAAATATGTCGATTTCCCGGGTATTTAAAGAATACGAGACGACCTTGAAGGAGTGTATTGCAAAATGCGACAACGTGCCACCAAGAACAATCGCCGACATTGGTACGTATTTTTTATTATTGGCTTAAAATTGTATCAGTATTCATATTCTTCCTAATCTTGATACATGCTGCGTTTACTTTATACATTTTTACTGTAGTGTTACAAATGGAACCTGCAATGATGCGAATCTTGTCTGTACTGGCTCATCCAAACGGCATTAATGTATTAGTCAGTGGAGACTTGTCAAGTGCCTTCACAATTTTAGATACTGCTGCTCCTGCAACAGTTGTTGATGCTGTGATTCATTTGTTTAGTAAATTACACACTAATTGTTCTCAACCAGAATGGATGATACGGCCCGTGTGCCATTTCTTGTCAAGTATGTGTGAAAAAGATACCCATGCTGCGCTGTTTAATATGTGGATTACTTACTTAATAATTTAAGTGAAACTTCTGGTTTACTTTTAGCTTCGCCTTATAATGATTTCTATTGTCCGTTGATGGTGTCTGAGACATTCGTCTTGATGGTGTTGAAAGTGATCAGTAAAGAGGACTACCTCAAAGTATTCACCGAAATGAAATGTGTTGAGGTTTGTGAATAAAATCAGTGTTCGAAATGGATTTGGATAGAAAGTATATTATGGTGATCATGTTGTTCCTCTATTTGAGTATAGGCCGTTTGTGAAAAGTTAGTGAGCAGCACAAAGAAATTTATTAGTAGCTGCCCCACTTTCGTATCAATTTTGACTCAATACATTGGAAGAACAGATGCGAATGCCCTTTTTGGACAGAAAAAGTATGGGGGTGAATCCATTGAACTTCAAGATGGACTAATTAATGTTGCTCCACTAGGTAAAAAGATGACGTTTCAATATAGCTCTTGTATTTGTAAATTAGTTTGTATTTGGAGTGTTTGCTAATGTAAACGTTTGATCTAACAGGCACGATAGCTTCAACAAACTTTTCAGCGCATCCATCAGAAGTACTTTTGCAAGCAACTCCTCCACATCGCCGAGCAAGAACGCCTGTTTGGTCATACCACTTTTTCCCTGAAGAAAGTTTTCTGGAACTCGTGATTACACTTCCTTGTGCTGTGTTATTGAAAGAAGTGCAAATTGTTCCTCATATGACTTCCTTGTCAAGTGAGTACCAATGTCCCATTCATTGAATTCATTTCAATGTCAAATAAACTGTAGATTGAGGTTGTAATATCAGTGTCGTCGCTAGTAATTCTATAATTATATGCTTGAATCAGCAGCCTGTCCATCCGCAGTAATGGTCGAAGTTTCTAGAGAGCGAAGTAATATGACTTTACCGATGGGTCCTCCGGTTCAATGTGGTGGTCTATCCAACATTAGTATACAGTTGACACAACCCGAAGTTGCACAAACGGTGCTGCTACGTCTTTTTAAACCAAAAGATTCAAACAATTTGGGTCTTTCACAAATTCGATTGCTTGGATCGACAACGTTTAGTGAAGCCGCTTTACAGGGACTGGGGTCAGGTGACAGTGGTCGCACCTTAGAGTCGAGGTATGTTGGATTTGACAAAAAGTTCCTAATAGCAATTGCAGCAAGTCAGATTTCGTGAGACTGATTTGGTTATTTTTTGATATTTTAGTGCTCATTGGATGTACATTTTGGACCGTGCTATAAATACAGCTGAAGGAAACCCAGCCCTATACAAACAAATAATTGACACGGCTGTTAGCATTCCTGAAATTTTGGAATCTTGTTATTCTGCATTAGTAGCACCCGTCACGTCTGGGAAAAATAACGATGTCTCATTATCACACGTTGCATCGGTATTATTCCATTTTGGGAAGTATCATAAGGAAGTTAGTGAGCAACTTATTAACGCGCTCATCGGACCGGTTCAGCTTGGATTGTCTCATGGTTCGTTGAGTATTCGTTCTTCAAATGTCCACACTAACAATCCTTCCTAATTAGTTGACAAATATATAATATATGTATCTTCTACTTGAAGGTATGTCAGCTAGCTCAAATACAATTGCCTGTAACGGACAGTCACAACTAAACACTGTAGTGGAACTGTTGTACAAATTATGTTGTGGCATACCGGAATGGGGTCATATAAATCTACTAGCTGTGATTCGGTGGCTCGAAAATTGTGCCGATGAAGCTTTATCGGTATTATACACTAATAATAATAATCGATGGACTCTGCAATTTTATTTGCGATTTCACTAGACAATTTATGTTTTGACTTCAACTATTTTTCTGTTACCATTTGCCCCCAAAGAATGTATCAAGTTTTAGAGCTAGCGGTGCCGTTCCCGAGTATATTCAAGCGGTCTCTGCTGCGCTCTGGTCTGTTGCTGCTGCTGGAAGAGTAGACTTAACAAAAATTGCGACACCATATCTACTAAAGTGAGTTGAGCTTTTCTTTTATCGTGGTGATGTGATAATATTATGATATTGATAATGTATTATACTAAAATATGCCAATAAATGAATGATTTAGGAAACTCTACAACTGGTCTTTAAAACTGGAACCAAAGTCAGAACTCAAGTCAATAGTCGACCATATGATATGTTCGGTATGCTTTTGTCAACCCTGGTTGTTCGTGTATCTCATGTTTAGTATGAATCTCATTAAACTGTCTGAAGGAACAGGTACATGGAGGCGAATGCTTGTTTTATTATTAGTCTGGTTTAAGTGGATAAAGGCAAACGTAATTTATATATTTGCTGTTTACTTGTCAGATCTCACCGGTAGTTGCTTCACCGACTTACTACAACAATGGTATGATGAAGGGAGTGTATGGGGTAGAGTTGAAGTAAAAGACATACAGAGTTTAAAGCACGAACTTCACCCAAGTATTTTAATGACGCTTGGACGAGCTGCACAGTCACCATCTGCAGCGAACAATTTAAAAAGTTCTGCATTACTCGAGGCTTTAAATAATGCGATTATGGGTACGTATATGAGTTCTTTCCGCAATGAAAGGGTCAAAATTTAGTACAAGGATTGGTTTTTGAACAACGTGTCTGCGTCTGTGATTAAAAATATAGATTTTTGGAGCTTTTATAACTCACACGCGTGGATGGGCGGATCTACCAGTACTTCAGACGGATTAAATAGTAATATGACATTTAGCTTAAAGATATACAAATTATAGAGTAGATTACCATGCATTAAGGGATTTTAATGAAATATATGTTTTGAAATTTTAACCACATTAGACATCATAACACCAACCCAGTTTGTTGGACTCCTAACATTTTACGGCGAATTATGCAAGGTCAATGATTTCAAGAATTGGTTAGGCACAAATGGTGCTGGATTTTGGCTTCCGGTTCTCAACCTTCTATCAACATTACCCGGAAGTTTGAAGTCGTCGTACTTTGGAACATATGTTTATGATATTGAATCAACTGTGATAAACTTTTTGGCGAAGTGTTGTTGGACTCATCCAGAAAATCAGAAGAAAATTGCATCCTGTCTGCGGGAGATTATTTTGAAGCAAAAGACCACCCCACACAGTAAATAAATTCACCTTCAGTTCAACCTTACAACTTTATTAGTACTTAGGATTTGGTGCTTTGTACCAGGTCCTCAGTTATCCACAATGAAAATATTGCTTAATTGAAATTTTTGTTATACTTTCCAGAAGCGGTTTTCCTTCATTCCATGTCGTCGTTTTGTAGACGTCTACTGATTCAGTTGCTTCTAGAAAACGAGAAGATAGTGGTTCATGTGAAAAGCGACAGTCGATATCCACTCAAAGTGCCTGGTTCCTCCCTGCCTTTCAAAGATCGTCATCCGTGTATGGGAGTGAATGGAGGAGATCGAGTATTTTATGCAAGCACTCAAGCCACAGCATATGAAATGCTTCGTTCTATCGGTAAGTTATTACAAAATGTTAACTTGATATTTTAGCGTATTCAACGTTTCGGTTCGGTATCATAACGCAACGTGTCGTTTGGTTTTGGCAGAGCCTCTAGGAATGAAACTAGATAAATCTGGCAATGCAACTGAAGCTAGTCGCCCGGTGGTGATCTTAAATAAGAGGGATGGTCTGGTAGAGGCTGGCCTAGAGATGATCGACCAATTCTTCGGTACAGTCGCTAAAGAAAAACGAGTGTCAGTTGATCAGAAACGACTCATAAAAACTGCGTCAAAGAAACTCAAGCCTGATAGTCTGAATGAAAATAAAGGTGCAACTGATACTCTGGATACAAAGAAAGGTCCAAAACTGGTCCTTGAGTTGGAGGAATTTCCCGAAGTGAAAGTACCTTTGCAGCTTCCTCTTAACACACTGTTAGCTGCAGTGCAGAGCCGTCTTCCATTCCTAGATGTTCTAGTTTTCTCCCTTCGCACAGAGCTTTCCGGTAATTTTTCTTTTGTTGCTCCTGTCTGTTGTTGCTTGTGTGGCGTGCAACTGAATTTTTAATTCATCATCACGTTTAATTTTCCTTTGCTTAAGGTCCCTCCCCAAGTGATCTTTCACCATCTTCGTCTTCCCAGTCTGTGGCTGACGGGGATGATGCTGGACAGATCAGTAAAGACAGACGAACCAGGAAGATTCCAGACATATTTAATGTGAGCCCAGTACCGTCCACAATTGAAGTTTTCAGCAGAATGGGAGGTCTCGGTCTTTTGGCAAAGCATTTACCAGTTGTGTATCCGGATACACTTCGTCAAATCGCTGTTGGAACGAAAATTTCTAATTCATCTGCTGGTGGTGGCGTCGTGATGAACATCGACAAAGAAAGCCCTGTCACAATGCATAATGATGTGGACTGGGTGAAAATTGAGAGTGCGGACGATTTTTATGATGTTAGTGGCATTCATTTTCTATATTGTCAATGTCAAAGCTAATTAATGCCAGAGAAACTAACAGCAGGAAATTCTGATTTTGCTTGTAGGACATGATGGAAAGTATAGTTGCGTCATCATCTATACCAAAGAAAAATGCTGCATTTAGACATTTTAGCCCAGCCACGGGAATACCGCCCCATTCAATGGCAGCGTTTGGATTATTCTTAAGTCTTCCAAGATTCTCAGAGGTCCTGCTTGGGGAGCGTGTTGGCGCACAGTGTATGCTCAGACTTGTCATGGGTGTGACTGACGACGCTGATGGAAGTATGTTTAACGGTTTTATCCATGATATTGTGTTGGGAGGTTCCCTTTGATCAAACAAATTATATGAATTTAATGTTTGCTTGCAGATGATATATTTGGAACTGCAATTGCCAAGACTTTGCCTACTCTGCCATTCCAAGTATTACGATGTTTGTTGGAAATTTTACCGCTTTCAAGTGAGGAAGGTCGACACCTCCGTCGTGCCATGGTGGAATACAAGGCTATTCATTTCATTTTAGCGTGTTTGTCAGTATTCACACATCAGACTTGTGATCCATCGTTGGTACCAGGATTGCAGCACGAGGTACTATAAATTTGTTAAACTTACTATTAATTTAGGCTGAATCTTGTTTATGTTTAAATTTGTAATTAATTTTATCTACCTGTGAACAGCTTGTGATAGCTGCTACTAAAGCCCAAGGTGGCTATGAGAAAAATAGCAAATCAGATGACAAATCGCATGTGTACTGGGCCAAGGGAACGGGATTTGGTACCGGATCAACTGCTCAGAGTTGGGATGTAGAATTGGCACTTCAGAAGAAACGAGCGGAGGAAGAAAACGTGACATGTTTGCTCCAAGTATTGTCCAGTTACATTAATCCACAGTCAGCAAAATCAACAGATGACTGCAAACCAATGGAGCTCTCCCCGAATAACGGAGAAGAAGATGTTAATTTGCCATCTGAGATATCTTTGCTCCTCAAAAACTCGTGCTTGTTTTCAGCAATATCGGGATACCTTAGGAATGATTCTGGTAAGTGATATACTTTAAAGCTTGGCGCAGCCCCAATTCAGCCTGCAACATGACAATAAAAATAACGGTTTCTTTGTATTCTTTCAGTCCTGGACATGGCGCGTCATGTTCCGTTGTACAAGTCCGTTCTACAGTTCTTGCGGTCCCTAGTATCCAGCTCTCAATTGTTACCGTTACTAGCTCCATGGGAAAGAAAAGTTTCTTCGTCGGACGAACAGTCCATTTCATCCTTATTAGTGAAAATGAAGGACGTAGTAGATAATTATGCCAGAAGATTAACGTATGATGATTCATACTTCAATTATAAAACGTCGAGTCTAAAGAATGCCGTGCACAATAGTACACTGTATACATTTGTTATTGGTGTTACAGGGTAAACACCAAAGGGAAAAGCAAAAGCAAACAGAGTTCCAAGGTGGAAGATTTAGAAGATGAGGGTCTAGCGTTGTTAATTCCTGACATCCAGTCCACAGCGTCTCTCGTTGAGGTAAATAACAGCTAAACAGCTAGTAAATTCTCTACAGTTTCAGACACAGTGGGTGGTGCAACTGCTAATTTTGTAGATCTAGACCTGAATTTCCTCCATATTGTTGTTTGTTTGCAGAAAGCAGTATCCGAATTGATCAAAAGACAAGGTCCTCAGGACGTCGAAATGGGCGATGCAGGAGCGGATGGAGGCCTAGCTATTACTCCAAAGACCTTAGAAGAGCGATATATAGAGCAAATGAAGAAGTTGCAATTTGGTACGATTACAAATTAAACTAGGGTTTGTTTCTAGCTTCGGTTATGATTTGACTAATTGACTCCTGTTTCCTGCAGCGTTTTATGAAATGATCACGGAGGAAGAGGAAACCAGTGGAATTAGATTCGCCGTACCATACCATTATGAGAGTAATGTGCGCACAAATTGGGGACGAAGTTTCCCAGCTCGTCTAAAGCGACTGGCACAAGAAAGCGTCACATTATCTTCGTCTTTGCCCATCGCGTTTGGAAGCACAATTTTTGTTCGTAGTGATAACGATCGGTTGGATGTTATGAAAGTATTGATTACTGGACCTGCAGCAACTCCTTATTCAAATGGATGTTTTGAATTCGACGTTTTCTTCCCTAATGATTATCCTAATTCTCCAATGATGATAAATTTGGAGACGACAGGTCGGCAAAGAATACGTTTCAATCCAAACTTGTACACCGATGGAAAGGTGTGTCTAAGTATTTTGAACACGTGGCATGGAAGACCAGAGGAAAAGTGGAATCCACAGACATCCAGTTTACTTCCTGTAAGAATTGAATTTTCTTCCCAGTTGCATTCTATATTTCAGCAATGCGTCCCCATGATATGCAAATGCAATTTTGCTTCTCAATTAGGTTTTGGTAGCCATTCAGTCTTTGATATTGAACGCTGAGCCATACTTCAATGAACCAGGTTATGAAAAATCACGTGGAACCGAAGCAGGTGAACGTAGCTCGCGTGAGTATAACGCAGGAATCCAAATCGCTACTGTTGAGTGGGCAATGTTAGATCAATTAAGAAACCCCTCACCTTGTTTCAAAGAGGTAAGGTTACATATATGTATAGCCTTATTGCATTTATGCATTCTTTTTGTGATATTGCAAATATATATCTTTCTCTTTCTAGATTATCTACCGACATTTCTGGATGAAACGTGCCGAAATTATAACTCAATGTGAAAAGTGGATGGAAGATTTGGTTGTGACATGCAAGACGGATAAACGAGCCGGCAAGAATGTCACTGGTGGTGCTGATCCTGTATCAGTGTTTAAGGTAATTTGGAATTCGAAGATGTCTTGTGTCTTGTTAAAAACCAAAGTAGAACTGATCGCGAGGCTAACTAATGAACTTGTTATTGTTTCAGAACAATTTTTCACTGCTAAAGAAAGAGTTACTAAGTATGAAACCACCAGAAGGTTTAGAAGACATGGCTGACATTTGTCCACGTAAAAGCCCGTCAGATGAAGCCGTTGGCGCAGTAAGCACATCCGCATCACCGGTTTCGACTTCGGGGAGTAGTGCGTCCATCTTTGTACCATTGATTCAGAACAGCGACGCTGTTGCGTCAACAAGTGGCGTCGACATTAATAGTCAATTCAGCACTACTGAACTTAGCTTATTGGGACCATCAGCATCTGAAGATGTAGTTATGAAGCTTGAAAATCTTGATGAAGAAGATGATGTAGCAGGTGATCCTATGGAAGAAGATGACAAGGTGCCAATGGATATGTGATCCATTTTATGAGTGTCTAAGTTTGCTATTTTAAGTACCTAAATTTTAACGGTGGAAACATTGATAAACTGATCATTTAGGTAAGTGTAGGTTTTTAAAAATTGCTAGAAAGCTAATGAATGAAAACAAGTGCTGTATAGATAGACATTTATAAATTACGAGCTAAATCCCCGTTGCATATTCTAAGTAAATTATAATAATTAATAAGTCTGCATTGCAATCAATTATACTTATGTGCGTGCATAGGAATGTGTTGTTGTTTTTGCAAGCCTTCTCGTTAAATCTCTAGTGTCGTTTTATGTTTGAAGATGAAGAAAATATTTGATACTTATTTAACGATTATATGCGAGGTATTCTTATTCTTCTAATCAAGCGATAGTTAGAAACATAGTTAGTTTGTAGCAGTTGATGATTTATATATGCCACTCCGAAAAGTTTGATGAAATAAAGATTGTTGAAAGTAAACAAATATGAATGAATACCGTATTCGCTCGTTGTTGTTTCCCAGACGTAACCCAACAATTACTTTTATTTTAGTTTTAAAATTGGTAAATATAGGCTCACGGCGATAGCATCTATATTAATTTATGAGATGAACTCCTATTTATACTAGTTATTATTATATACTAATCATAATTTCAACCACAATTAGTTTTGTTAGGCATCCTGTTTTCTACCAAAGCTACTTTTGTCTCGAGTAATGAGCAGCTCGACACCTCCATCCTCCTGCACGTGTTGTGATTGTGATGTGCGTAGTTTCGTAAATGTGCTTTGGCTATGGATTTGTCCGTGTCCATTGAAACTCACACTTGTGTTGAAAAACGATCGTACTGATCGTGACACACAGGAAAGGTCATGGCCTTTCGAACATAAAAGTGGTTCGAGACTCTTCTGCTCTAGGCTCTTCTGCAAAGATCTCAATCCAACGATCTGATCATGGTCCCCCGACTCTTTGAGCCATTTCTTAAACCGCTGTAGAGTACTTTGATAAACTACTTTGGCATCCTCTTCCGAATCCAATTTATCTGCGAATTCTTTTTTGGCCAAATCAGCGGCTTCGTTTATATCACCCACTCTCCGTTGATATGGGAGAGGCAAGTCACCAGGAATTGTACCTGTACCTCCACCACCACCGCCTGTTAGTTTAAATGGATAAAATGCAATTTTGAATTGGTCTGGCATGAGAAGCGTACAATTAGGCGACTGATTTTTATTCAGAGGACTTCCATCTGCCCCAATTTCTAGAGGTTTGTTCCATTTCTGATGCTTTGCAGATATCCCAGCTATTTTCATGTGCACATTGACATTAGGATATGTTGAATTATAAGGTGATACATGAATTTTTCTGTTTCTATTTCCACTAAGAATGGGGGGACTTGGCGTAAGTAAATGCATCGTGCTTTTTGACACATCGCAGACCATAAATAGTCTGCCAACGCCGGAGATTGTCAGATTAGAGCTGTCCATGATTTTCACTATTCGGGTTGCCACCCCTAGGTTTAAAGTGACTCGATGACATTTCTGGATCAGTATCATGTTGTGTACTCCAGGGATATAGATATAAGAATCCATACATCTGTGGATTTTTATGGACGACATTGATTCCAAAGAGTCAAGCAAAAGAACCTGCTTTTCAATTCCGGAGACCAAATACCATCTACAATGCAATTGAAATAACAAAAACAAAATAAATGTTATCGAAAAGCCCAAACCCAAATAGCAGAGAACTGGCAACATAACACTACTCATGAATGAAACTAAACTCACGCTTTTGGATACGCTTGCGTGTTCCAGTAGATCCGGTTTCGCTTATGAGCTTGTACCTCGCTAATTCCAGTAATGGCGGAAACTCGTGCTTGAGGGATCGGAATGCTGGAAGGGCCCCAAGGGTTAATTTTTAAATTTATCGTCACCCATTTCATAAGACATCGTTTATCTACAGTTCGACTTGACTCGCAGTAATTTAATTTAAGAGCAATTCCTTCTATCGCAAGGCATTCATCTAGTGTACGAAATTCTCTGTCTAATGAAGTGCTAGCGGCTCCCAAGATGAAACTTAAAGCTCTGAGAACATCGACATTGACACGACTCATGCTTTCCTCTGTAGCCTTGTCTCTGGTGCCGTCGTGTACTTTTTTACCCCGTTCTACGCGTCCATCAGTATCATCAGGGTCACCCAAAATCTCAAGAAAACTGATCAAATCACCTAGATTTGCTAAGACAAATTCTGCATGTTGCTGTTCTGGAACGCTGACATTGTTACCGTTGCTCCCACCTCCTTCCATGTGTGCTGGAGATTGCTTGGAGTCGGTGGTGGTGGCATGACTTTTGGCAACTGAAGGTTTCCAGAAGGTTGGCCACGGCTCATCGTCTCCAGCCGAGCGAGGAACGTATTTCTTATGAAGGCGACCGAAATGTTGAATGTAGAGAAATAGGAGAAACTGTAGCGTATCCACTGTGAACTGGTCAAATGAGTCATCCGCTTGGCTTTGTACCGCAAGGTTGAATTTAATATCCCAAGTGTCATCAAATTCGCAATCCTCATTTACAGTCAACCTCTCTTTCTTCTGATGTTTTTGAGCCGGGAGGTTTACCTCGTCATCGACTGAGGTAAGAGTCCATGCGGATACTGGACGCGTTAGTACAACAAAGAGACGGAAGTAGGCCGTCATAAGATCGCTTGGGAGTTGGATTTTGTATTTGCAGATGTGATTCCATTGACTCAAGGTCAATTCTGACCGTTGATACGGCCATTTCTCCTTACAGTACACAGCAATCTTGCGAAGTACGTTGATCCCAATTTTTTGACATGGTAAAGGGGATAAAATTCCAAAGTCGAATGGCTCATTTTTTACCCAAATCAGAAAATCTGGAAGATTGTCTGATTGCGTATGCAGGCTGTTCCAATTATTTTGATCACTTCCATCTTGCTGATCATTTGGTAATTTAGGAATTTTGTTAACCTTGGGTGTATGATCAGCAGAATGCGGACCCTTATCTAGGATTGTTCCGGATGGTTTTTTGGAACTACTCTTGGAAGTGGTGGTTTGCACCTTGGCTTGGTTTGGTCGTGGTGTTCCAGGTTGAGGGGCTTGTCGGTTGGGAGTATGGTTATGGTTACTTCTCGCTTGGGAATGACGCATTTTTACCTATTCGTCACTTTCGTCAGTAACAGCAGCAGCATGCAACTTTTAAACCGTTTTGTGTTTGGTTTTCGCCAAAAGTCTCTTTAACCATCCATCCGTCTCACTCAATGCAAATCATGAATGATTTGATAACAGTAACGGTGGTCGCATTTGCGTAGACGTTGACGGGCGATGAAAGGCTGTTTATGCCACGGAGTAAAAAGCAAAAAGTTAATGCGGCGTGTGTATTGTCAAAGTGTCAATGTCGTTGCTTGGCTAATTTTTTTTACACCCTTTGTAGTTCCCCACAAGCAAATCAAGATCATCAATAACCATCATGCAAAAATTGCAATGCATATCCATCAGAACCGACTGTCGCTCTACACTTCTACAGCGTTAAATTGGATTGAGTTGAGATTTCAGAATACAACGACGTTGAATTTAAAAACCTTTGTTTTGCTACGCTAAACACTTTCTGAAATATGGCTTCTCAAAGTCCTCATCTCGTATATATCCCTAAATGTTCCAAATATAGGCAACCTTCATACGTGCTTAATACTTACTCCACGGCTTTCACGTCGTGTAATCCTGAATGAGTATTTCAGTGGTATTAATTATCATTTTTCAGTGCACTCAAGGTACCTTAAAGCTTAGGAACGTACTGAAATAATTGTCAATACCTTTACCTTACAATGCTTCCTTCGAGTTATCTTGAGTACACTGATGTATGTCATGTCATGCAAAATATTCTCATTAGTTTAACCCTTTCACGGGACGCGGAAGATAGTTGATTGAATAAAACAAGTGCATATATGTAAAAAAAATAATACGCTATTGGTAAACTGTTTGGTGTAATTATGATTCATCTTCAAAAACTTAGCACGATGCTTAGGATTCATTCAAATTCATGCTATACGATCATATCATATCAATAGGTTAAAGCATGCATACGAGTAAAATTTGGATTTTGGATATCGGCATTCGGCACGACAGCATCTCTGCATAATAATGTGAGATTTACAAAGATGAGCTTACTACGAAATACGAATACACCTTACAACAAAATGTAAATCAGCGTGCATGGAGAAATTTACTACAGAAAAAACACTACACTACAAAGTACCAAGTTCGTATACTAATTATGTTGCTTGTTCGTTTGCTTTTGGTACACATATATGTACTATGTACACACATTTGTGTTTTATATTATGTCTGTCTGTCTCGGTGTATGCATAATGCCATAAATGCATTATGTTTATGCATTACATAATACACGAGAACGCGTACGTTATATCTTTTTATAAGAATTAAGAAGCACACGGAAACACGGATATACCTAATAGCTTTATGCATCTTCTTATGTATGTGCTATGTATAGCACTTCTTTTTACTTTTGCTTTACTATATAGGTAGTTAGTGTCGTTAGTGAGTAGGGATAGGGATGATTTTAAGAGGACACACGGACAGTATTCATCCGGAGTGTTTGCTGGTTATTTTGGAAGCTTCTTTTTTAGTCCAAGAAAAAGCATTTTGGTTCAAGTTGAGGGGTAATGCGTATATGTATATGTATACGTATACAAGCCATAAGGATACGGATGGTTTTATGGAATGGATATTATGGAAAGGTTGCATGTGGAGTGGA